>JABAKA010008029.1:0-133313 GCA_018857285.1 Termitomyces sp. Mi166#008 | reverse complement strand
AGGCTAAATGTGTAGCGCACTAATGAGGACGATGATCTGCTGCTCAGTCAGGGGGAAGTGAGGTGTGGGTAATGCTCAGTGAGATGAAGGGCTTTAGGTAACCTGGTAATGCTGGAGGGAAAGGGTATAGATGATGGCGTGCAGGAAAGATGCCCCGTGATGGACCGTCAGCAAGATTTTCTGTAGTCGGAATCCAGGACACGGTCACCCACAGAGAGTGGAGTTGGAAATTTGCAACTATGTTTCTTAGAATGAAGTTTGAGGTGGGATTCCGAGAGCATCCTGCGGTGAGTGCTCCAACGCAGCCAGCGTTGTCTGAACGAATAACGATGTGGCAGTTGTAAAATTTTGCTGTGACTAGTGAGCGTACGGCGAGATCAATAGCCACCATTTCTGCCCATCCTATATTACGTTCGGGAGATGACCAGCCTGGCAACAGGCACCATGCGAGCCATTTTCCGTCGAGGACGAAGCCGATGCCCCAAGAGGTGGAAGCGTCGACGTGTACAATATGATCGAGAGGGGCGGGGGGCCTCGAGATGGGTAGGCTACAAGGGCTGAGTAGTGTGGACGACCACCAGACGATCTCTTCATACACGGTCGAGGTGACCCGGTGTCTGATCCAAGGTGGGCATTCCGAGGGGAAACCTGAGCAAAATCAGTAAAGTGCAGTAAGGTGAGAGCGGCCGTGGGGGACGACTAGTGTGACGTGGTTGAGGGTGCCAATGAGTGATTCCACGGTGAGAAGGTTGACTGTTGAACCCAGTCGCCAGTCCTCCAGCTTCCGAAGGTATTTGTCGCGTTTGTCATGGGGGAGGGAGACGGTCTTGTCAGATAGGGACCATAGAAAACCGATGTATTTGAAGGATTCCAAGAAAGGAACGAACTTGTCAGGGGCCCAAGGCCATCCGAGGTCTTCCGCAATGGACCATATAATGTCCTCGTTGTATTTGAAAAAGGCAGATCTGTTGGGATGGTGGTGTAGGTATCGGAAAAATATGAAGTCGTCGACCCATTTTAGGACGGCTTCAATGCCTTGAGTGCGATAGATGAATACTATGGCGTCCGCGACGGAACCGAAGATTCCTGGAGCCAGGGATATGCCAAAATTCAGTCTCGCATCCAGCACAACTTTGCCATCAACTGAGAGAGCGGTGAAGAGGCGTTGGAGAGGGTGAGTCGGTATGTTTTGAAAGGCTGAGTCTACATCAAAGACAGCCACCTGAGTACCAGGTGGAGCATCCGCGATTAGAAGCCAGCAAGCGTAGAACGTTCCCCAATCATATTGAAAACGTTCAGTGTCAATTTGTGAGTTGATGGAAGGGACGAGGGGATTATCGCGGGGATGGGAATGATCAACTGTGATGCGAAGTTTGCCAGGTGTGCGCTCGATAACATTGAGAGGAGCCGTTCTGTAATGACCAAAGAGTCGTTCAATGAGTCTGGGTGGATACCCCTCAGAGACGCGGCCTAGGGCATGTTCAGTTGCGAACTTAGAGAGAACAAACGCATGATGTTCAGGGGTACGATAATAATTAGGTGGCGAGTATGTACATGAAAGAGTAAAGTCTTCGAGACCTGTCTAAGAAATCAGATGAAGTATGGTAAAGGTATCGCGAAAAGGTGACCTAAGAAAAAACCATATTGAAGTCCATGTATGACAGAAGAGAATCGGTCGGCGGTGCCAGCTGCTGTAAGGAGAGACGACCAGCGCCAGTGCTTGAGAGGGGTGGTGACTGGGAAGAAGAGATCACGAAGGGCAGTCTTGTGCAGAGTGGATAGGCTCTCCACAGAGAGAGCAGGCGTGCCGATGAGGGCAGTCTGTGGCTCGACAGGAGTTGAGACCGTTGTATGCATAGCAGAAGGATGTACCGTTGACGTCGACGAGTCTGTTGTTGACTCGACAGAGGAGGCGTTCATCGCGATTGCAGGTGCCAAAACGGTGATCGTCCCCTCCACACACCATGCAGCGGATGCGGCAAGACGGACCATTGCGGTTCCTGGAGTCGTTCAGGTACGGTCCACGGCAGCCATTTTTCTGCGTCATGAATTTGCGAGTGGAGGAGGAGGAGGGAGCTGAGAAGGAAGAGGAGAGGGCGGTCGTCGCTTCTGGGAGGGAGGAACGAAAGGACGAGGAGGGGGTGGAGGAGGTTTCACCGAAAAGTGCATAGGCGGGCTTGCCCAGAAGCCGATGAAGGAAGTCGGTCTGAAACAGTTGTAGTTTACTGTCAAAGACCTTAGCATGCCAATCCTCGACGCGTAGGTTGCCGTTTTTCTGAAGGTAGGCATGACAGATGTAGATATCGTAGGCAAAGTAAGCCTGAAAGTGTTGACCGAAGTCAGGACGTTGTTTGATGTGATTGTAGTGTTTCGCGAAGGCATCCGCTATAGCGTGAGCAGTGGGACCGCCTATTTGGCCCTCATCGCCGGCTTTGAGGCAGGTGCGAATAACGTGTACAAGGGTAGTGGAGGCCTGCATGAATTCGATCGGCTCGAGGTCCTTCTCCTTGCTGAGATCGAACTTCGCGCCTGAGAGCTGAAGTTCACCTGAAGTGGTGAGGGAAAGGGATGTGTCTCCGTGACGGTTGGGTGCAGTCAAGGCTCAGTGGCAAGCCGCGTTCGTCAGGAGATCGAGAGGGACATAGTTGGTCCAGCCAGCATTGAAGACGCGTTGAACACGGACTGGAATGGGGAGGACATTGGAGTCTAGTTCGGAAGCATCAACGGGAGGGGCACCGAGGAGGGGGCACGCAGAAGTGGGGTTCAACAAGGAGGCTGGAGCAGGAGCAGGTAAGGGTGCGGATAATGCAGGAATCGCTGGGTGAGGGAAGGGTGGAAGCGCAGGAGGCAATGCGGCGTTCCCGGCTACGGAGGTAGCGTGAGCAGGAGAAGAAGGTATGAAGGATTGGACAAACCTCGAGGATCCAGGGGAGCTGGATGAGGTGGAAGGGAGGAGAGTCCGGTGGAAGGCCGGTCTCGGAAATCCAGTGTAGCTGGGAGAGGACCACTGCGGTGGAGAGGTGGAACCGCAGTGCAGTGGTCCGAGGATGGACGAGCAGGGTCAGCGAGGAGAGCGCTGACCTGAGGAATGTGCGATGCGACCTCTGTCCCAAATCGTTGTAAAAGATTGAGCAGGGTGGAGCGGGGAATCGTAACGGAGTCACTGGATAGTGCTGGGGGTGCAGGGAGAGGTGTAGGATGGTGAGAAGGCAGCGCGTGGAGATGCGGTGGATGTACGATGGGGTGGGAGTTCTGAATGAAGGCGTCGATGTCTTGAACGCTGACGTTTGGGTGGGGGGAGCAAGCCCGCTGCTTGCCTGCACACCGTTCAGCTGCTTCTGCAGGGGGCAACGGGGTGGGAGGGGGAGAAGGTACACACGGGTGAGGGGGGACAGGAGGTGGGGTGTCGCGAGGATAAGGGGAAGAATTTGCTCGAGAACAGGGAAATGTCAATGTACGAGTAGGGGAATGGAGGTGGAGAGGAATGCAGGCAGGGGAGAAGGGAAGTGGTAGGGATAGCTGCAGTGGAGGGCCGTGCCGCGGGGATGTTGAGTTTCCTCGGCTTAAGGGTGCGATCGGATCGTCCAGAGCCCCCTCCGGTGGACAGGTGGAGTCTCGGAACCGAAGAGGGCCCCCCCAAAAGATCAGCATTGGGGAGTGACGCGGCCCCAAGGGTTTTGGACGAGGGTTCAGGAGCTGGGCCCTCGTTGGAATCGTAGTCAGAGTCTGCAGCATTCTCATTGTCAGGTTCCTCCTTTTCGAGCACATCCTCAACGGTGGGAAGGCGAGAGCTGGAAGATCTTGTCTTGCGACGAGAGTGAGAACTCAGAGTAGTGGAGTTGAGAGAGAATCCCGGCCAAGAGCGCGTGCGAGGATGAGCAGGCACAGAGGATATATCCTGAGAGGTAGCGCGAGGGGCAGCACCAGAAGTCATGATTAGAACACGGCGGGACAAAGGAGCGACGTAAGGAATGCGCGAAATAGCGAGCGTGAAGTGAGAAGATGATGGTTCAGGAGGAAGATGCCCGGAACATGTGACCGCGTTATCTGACCCAAAACACGTGCCGCATTCATCCCATTCCTCCGTTCTGCGGACTTTCATGTCCAAAGATTCCCCAATCACGTGACAAAAATCCAGATTTTGAAGAAACCATCGACTGCACATAGAGGCTAGAAAAGTGCTTTTCTGCATTAAAACAAGCTGATTTGTATATTCAAACCTTTATTAACATTGACTAAGGTAATTTGCTGACTCTTATAGTGTCTTGACATGCACCAAGAGGTTAATTCAGAATACTACTGAGTTGGACTGATAGTGGTTGATATCTTATCTAATGGATAGATATACCAAATTAGGCTACATCAAGGGTCATCAGCTTACATAAAGGTCCAAAATCCAGATTTGAGGTATCAAAAAAAAGTAAACCTTTGAATTTCATGGTGAGATTGAGATCATTCGAAAGCTCTCATCAATCCATGTCAATTCCGATGGTTTTTGGACTTTTATTATATTTTTTCTGGGGGTATAACATTTCTTGATTTGGTGATGCCAAGAGGTCGGTTCTTAGTGTTTTGCACTGTAACAATATACTGACCGGCTAGAGCCTGGCTCCGGCACCTATAGATGAAGTAAGCGTGAAGCCCGTGTACCCGGCCCGAGCACTTTCTTGAATCAGGGTCGTGTATAGTGGGAGGCCACCGTTGAAGTTGAGCGGTTCGACGCGCTTCCCCGGTACATTTCCGCCTGTGTACCATGACTTTGTCTGGGTCCAGAAGCCCTTGGAGAAAATGTCGGCTACGCGCTGGACCCAGGCTTTTGAGGCTTCTCCCGTTGCATCGATGCGGGTATAGTCGTGTCGGCGGAGGTAGGTGAGACAGTCGACAACCCAGTCACCTTCGATTTCCTGTTGAAGAGTGTTCTAAACAGTGACAATAGTTTGTCGGTGGTAATGAGAAGGCTTACGGCACATGTGGGCCCATTACAGAACGCCGTGGGACCTTGCGGTCCATACGGAATGAACATGTTGGGATAGCCTTCGACTGCCAATCCCAAATAAGTCGAGAGGGCCCTTTTTCCACTTGTCGCTAATAGAAATCCCGTCATTGACTGTTACCAGTTGCTAAGCATCGAGTTCGATAAAACTGTCCGAACTACAAGGCAATGGTCAATTGAGCCCGCCAAGGGCCCCAATCCGGGGACAATCATCACCGGCCATGCCCTAATTTTAGGAGGATCGAAACCTCAATCGGCCACATCACTTCAACGTGGGCGATGGCCTACGATCGCGATGACCAACGGCACGATATCAAAACAAGGAGATTGATCTGGTGTCTCTTTTTTGATTTTAAGATTGGTTCTTGGCCGCCTTTCTTCAATTTAGTTCCCCTCATGTTGTTCTCGAAAACTTACTTCGTTGTCGCTGTCCTCGCTGTCCTCGCGTCCCTTGCGGCTTGCGGCCCTACAGAGACCAATGCGCAACGCATGGCGCGAGGTCTACCGCCTTTACCTCCGAAGTTCAAACGGACTGCTCCCGGGAAAAGAAACGACGAACCACCAACACCCGCCTGGGGTACGTACTGCTTGACATGACCTGTCATGATTCTCATCGACGTCTTTCAAGGTCGGAATCCCAAGCCATCAACAAGGCCGCCTCCACCACCCGCCCCTACTCCGTACGGCCCTGGAGTTATCAACTCTGAGCTCCTCTCTGATCGCACTATTGTATAGATACTCAGGCTGTCTTGAAGTTCGTGATGACCAAGGCAACGCTCTCGGTCGCGTCAAGAACACGAATACTTCTTTGCCGATGTGTGCAATTCTCCTTATTCTGCTTTTCGGTAGAATTGACGGTACCTTTCATATTGCAGAGGTGGCCTGAGCCTGTCGAGAGACGATGGTGACCTCAAAATCAGCTTCAACGTACCTCAGTCCAGCATCCCTTTTGACGTCCTGGCTACCGTTAGTAATTTAATATTGACTCTCAACGCCCGTTTGATGTGAAGTTTTTCATTACTAGAATCCTGAATTCTCGGGCCCTTATTATGTCGGTGCAGCTGGCACTCTGGATATCGATTCGTTGGGCCTTACCAGCAAGAAGTAGGTGTTTTTGAATCTGATTTTTTATCTTATATTGATTATCCTTCCTCTGAAGCACTCTTGCCTTCACAAACGTACAGCAGAGTATAACCGTTTTATATGAAATTTTGTATGGGATTTTGACTCGGACAAATACTTTTGACAGCACCTGCAGGCTCAATCCCCGTGCCCTCCAGTTTCGATTCGACATCTGTAGTTCAATCCGCCATTTGGTCGTTCGATAGTGATTCCAGCGAACTCTCAGGTGAGGTCGCTTGAAACACGTTTCTTGATCCAGATCTGACTCGTGGCTTCAATACAGCACAATATATCAATCCTGATGGAAGCTTTCCTGTAACTGTCCTTGCATACGACAGTCACGCCGTAAGTTGATGGCATATGATGGTTCTAGCCATATAGAACTTACATACTACTATCCGTCATAGAACAGCCTATTCTTCGTTGGAGACATTGACGCCTACAACGCAGGTAACAATAACCCTGCTTCGGCGGTTGTAAGTCTGAGTTTACCATTGAAACGCAAACAAGTTGATTAATTTGATTGACAGAACCTGTTTCTTGTTGGCGCCGATGACTCGGACAACCATGGTTCAGAGAAAGGTAACAACGGTCAAGGGCACAACAATAATGGTCAAGGGGGCGGCAACAACGATCAAGGAAACGGCGACAATGACCAGGGACATGGGCACTGAATCCTTACTCTCTAGACTAATCACGAAAACATTCTTGTCCCCTAGTGTTCCCATCGTCCTTTCCAATCGTTACTTGAGATATAATGCTGCCTTTCTATCTCCTTCTGTGTATTCGCTCCCTTTCAGATAGATGTCCTCATGATCTTTCATCGAACTTTAACATGCTCTTCACACTTTCCTTTCCATTTATCCTATAAGACTTACGTTACTCTGGGATGACTTAGTCAGACACTTGGTAGTATTGGGCAAGCGTCGGAGATTTGACGCCGATATGGATGTAACTTGACCTCCAATGCGGGGACTTCTTTAACACGTTTTGTGGTCTAGTCATCAATCAGCATGATGTTGCATCTTCGCGGTCTTGGCTTGTCGGTTCACCTATTTGCTGGACCTTCTCCACGATCAAGAATCGAACTAAATGACAGATACTTGTAGTTTCTTTCTCATGTCATAAGGAGCAAAAGTGTAGGGAGAACGTCATCACCCACCTAAACCCGAAGGCATTGATTGACATCGTAGTCAGTAACATGCGAGGATACCAAGGGATGAGCGCTGGCGCTCAGATTGATGTTGGTAAAGGACTTATTGACGACGTGGTTTTCGAGGGAATGTAAGTTTAAGAACATGCATCATGGATGAGGCAATATCTCGGTCGACAAATTGATCAGAGTCAAACGAGGACGTGCCCATCAGTGCAAGGTGCCGACGCCACAGCCGGAATTGATCTTAATGATAAGACTGTAGTTTAATAAATGTACGTCCATAGAATAAATGAACCTTGTCTGCATCACGGAGCCACGGACAGAAGTTCATGCCCAAGCCTGGTATGCACACACAGAATACCAACGTGGTGTGGCGCGCAGCTGTGAGAGTTTCTTCAAATTAATAAATACTCTTACTGGTTTCATATTCCCCAAATATGCATACGATACAAGCATCATGGCTATACCCATTAATGACTGGTGACTATAATAAGAATTATTATCGACTTCGAGTAAATATTAAACGTCTCAGTCAAGTTCTACCCTGACGACATCCGCTAAGATGACCAAAGATGAATCATCCCTCAACCGAAGTTGCTTGACCAGAGTGATCCAGCCAATAACATTGGGAACAAAGACGTGCATGTTCTAAACAACGCTGTTACCCATTCTCCGGTTAAGTGCTCCTATACTTGCGAATACACTCTTCGGGACAGAGGATACTCCACGTGCAAATGGTCGATTGGTGAAAACCTGTGTCATTTACGAATTTAGCTGGACCATGATCTCGAAGCAGAAAACTCCATATACCAGCTCATCAAAGATAATTGCGGGTACCTTTTTCTCACATAGGACGGAACTAGGGTGTATCTTAACAATCTGGGTTTATTGGAGTGAGTTCAGAAAGAATGAAGTCTACAAATGACATACCGTTTGGCCCATTGTTTGCTTGTACGAACCATCTGGCTGTAGAAAGGCGGAATTCTGAGCTAGACCGAACGCCAGACTTCGCACTACGGGATCATCTTTGTCTCCACATGACACTTTCCAGTCAATCTCAAGCCGTTCACATGTCTGTCTGAGCTGGTTTCTGATATCTGCAGCCTCAAGTATGGTTCGCTCATTAATGAAGTGTTTTCGGCACCAATCGCACCGCACAGCTTTGCTTGTACTTCCTGCTGCGATTTCTTCGTAAGCTCGTACAGCGTTGAGGATGGTGAGATGGTCGCCTGTAGTGTGACGAAATTTGCGCCGGGCCTCAGTTGCGACCTCGCGTTGTTCTGTGATGTCGATGAAGAGCTTTGAGGAAGCAGAAAGGATGGATATGATATCCAAAACTTCTGAAGTACAGCCATTTTCCTCGGCGGCGATTATCGAGCGTGCGTGCACAGGCTCAAGAGGAAAGAGTGCCATTTTGCGACCGAGTGATGTCAACTCTCTATTCGAATTGATTGCATCAAGAAGCCAGAGTATTCGGAGAGCTGAAGCGACTGTGGGCATGTTAGCCTTGTAATGCGAGAGCTTGCAGAGAACTCACTGGATTCGATGTCAGGCATGTCCATCAGATCGAGGGCTTCAAGATCCTGGTTGAGACATTTGAGCTGAAGAATACTGGAGGTCAAACTGCAACGCATGATCTCCGGTTCGGGAGTCAGTTCCATCTTCTTGAAAGCATCTTCTGTGTATAATCTGAAACAGATACCCATTCCCTGGAAACCATAGTTGAAAAAAGCCTTTGGAGGATAAAGACGAACTAAGATATACCTCACGTCCTGCGCGACCAGCGCGCTGCATTGCAGATGACTTTGTAATTGCTTTTGTCAACAACGTGTCGAAGCCTGAAAGGATGAATTTATCTTAGCTGTACCGATATTATCAGGTCTTTACCTCCACCTGTCTTCCTCGCCAGGTATTGCTTTTCCTTGCACATGCCGGTATCAATAACATACTTGACTCCGGGTATTGTGATAGATGTTTCCGCGATATTGGTGGATAAGATACACTTTCTCATGTTCGGTGGCGTCGGGACGAAGACTTTGGCGTTTTGGCCGGGAGCTTGGGCGGCATACATGGGACATATGAGAACCTAGATTGCGAGGTCGAAAAATTGATCCTAGGCTCAGAGAGAAATCAAGTACCTCTTTCTCATCCTTAGGCAATTGGTTAGCGAAAAGTCGTATTGACTTTTCGAGGCTTTCTATGTCCTCCTGGCCTGTTATAAAAGTCAACCTCTAAATAAACTCAGAAACTCAGAAGTTGGAGAACGCACCTGGAAGAAATATCAAAACATCGCCCGGGGGTTGATCTGTGTGGATCTGGAAGAACGTCCGCATAGCTGAATCTACGTAGTCCGTCTGCCCTCCAGAAGCGTGGTATATTTTGACCGGATGTTGTCGTCCTTTCACGTACAAAATTTTTGCGCTAAATTGATAAACTTAGCGTGAAAAAAGTAGTAGGACAAGGAATGGGCATACTTGTCAAAAAACCGACTAAACTTCTCTGCATCCAGAGTAGCACTCATAATCACAATTTTGAGTGGGTTCAATTTATTCACGTTCTCCTTCCCTTTACGACTGCCTCCTCCTGGACCGTTCCTTTCCTTCTGTATTGTCTTAAGGTTGGCGATGAGCAAGTCTGTTCGAAGTGTCCGTTCATGTGCTTCGTCTACGATGACAACACTATACTGGCTGAGCATTGGGTCTGATAAGAGTTCCCGAACAATCATGCCGTCAGTCATGTATTTGATACGGGTCTCCCGACCAAAGCGCTCGTCGAATCGCACAGAATAGCCCACCAACTCTCCAACACGCGTGTTTTTCTCCGCTGCTACACGTTCTGCAAGAGATGTCGCGGCAACTCTTCGCGGCTGTGTGACCGCAATCTTGCCTTTGCCGGCAATTCCAGATTCAAGGATGTATTGGGGTACCTCTAGAGGTCAAAGATCAGCTAAGAGCTACCAAACACGACAATTGAGATTACGAGTAGTTTTTCCGGACCCTGTCTCGCCGAGGAGAACCGTGACATCGTTATTTTGTATCTCTTGTATTAGAGCATCTCTTCCTAAATAAATGTCGAAATTACGGACTGGTTGAGTTGAATGATTTGAACTAACCCTTTGCTATGGGAAGTTGATTTCGCTGCTCCTGTAAAAACGCAGCGCCCACAGGATTACTGGGTCCTGACGCGGAAGGATCATCGCCACGACCAAGCGAGTGAAGTAGCTCTTTCTTCTTCAGATGACGTACATCCTGATGGGGCTGGGTGCCATTGGGTACGACCTTAAGAGGTGTTTTTCTTGGCCTATCCTCGTCGTCGCTCACATCGACCCAAGAGGAGCGAGATTTCTTCCGAAGTAATTTGGCATGAAGTTGGCGGTATACGGATTTTTTCTCTTTGCCCGCCAAGGGTATGACTGTGGACGAGGCTGGCATTCGAGTCGTAACGACCACGACGCTCGATATCAACTTTCAAAAATTATGTTCTTGCCGAGATCATCTCGCATGCCGGGCCGGTATTCCATCGATCTTCGAGCGCTTGTGTCAAACCCACTATCGACTATAAAACGCCATCTCGCTAATCCTTCAAGGCTCAAGTCGTCCACTCGCGATCACTTGGAATGCGTGAATAAAAGTGCGAAGAAAGCATAATTTATTTGTTTCTCATGATTAGCTACTAGCGTGGTTAGGAGCAAAGCTGGATGCACAGAACGTCTACATAAGTAACGATTAGACGGGCCATGATGATGAGCGAACGGCGGTAATCCACGAGGCAGTTGCGTCGGGATACTATAGAGTCAGATAAGTATCGCCGACACTTGATCGTACTACTAGAGAAAAAGCATTACCTGCCAGACCATAACACCACCATCTAAAACCTGAATTAGCAGATATACGTCACTCATTTGAACAGACTTACTCCAGCCCTGAGCTTTGGCGGTCTTAAGGCATGAAGCGAGAGTTGATGTAGACATGAAACCGTTGTTGGCATCGCTGGCCGTAGCGGGCTTTCCGATAACGAGTTTAGACAATGGGACTCCGTTTGCTGCGATTTCAAAAAGGGAGGATTCAGGCCATGTGCCCGACGAGGCGCTCAGCAGTCCAGAACAGGTTGTATACTCAGAAGTACCCTCTTTCGGCCAGGACGTCAGCAAGCTCCGGGCGAAAGATCCAGCCCGCGAGACAACACGTACGGTTATAGAACTGAACATTATACCAGTCAATTAGCTTGCCGACTGACGAGTCGACTTCAAGATATCCACCACCGGGCCACATGCTAGGAGAGAACCTTCAAAACATGTCAAAACTGGCCGAAAATGTAACTTCTGAAGTTAGAATACCATGGTGCAACGGCTAGTAAACGGGTATTAGTTTAAGGTATGGGTATCAAGGTCCATACTGACGAGCGTGCGTAATGATGTAAGTTCCTGAAGGGAGCTGTGCACGGAGTTGAGTGGTGAAGGAAATCAGCCAGGCCTGACAATGATATCATTAATCTGGAGTAATCAAGGGCGACACTTCTGAAATCTCACTTCAGCTTTCCCCCCGTCGAAAGCATTAAAGTCCTAGAGAGAAACGAGGGTTAGCAGTCGAAGACTCGAAAGGAAATCCCTTACCTCATAATCAACATCGACACCGTCAAGACTGTATTGCTTAACCCAAGCCGCAAAGGTGTTCGCTGTTGCAATAGGATCGGCACCTGTGCTTGTTGGGACGTCCGTGGCGCCAAAGACAGACACAATCAGTTTGATGCCAGCTGCTGCATACTGAGACTTAATGGTCGCCCTTTGAGCATCTGTAAGAGTCGTCCATTCATAGGCCTGGAAGGCGATAATTAGATCTCGTTCAGAAGATATGGAACCAAAACTAATTCGTGCCTGGTCATAAGCGCCTTCAGTGAGAAGGAAAGAAAGTGTGCTGAAACGGAGTAATCATCTTCTATAGGCGGAGCTAATAAATTGTATATCAACGTACAATACATTGAATCCCTGGGTGAGAGAAATAAGCTGATTATCATGTGGAGGAGAGGAAAACACTTACCGAAATTGCGGAGACGTCGGGTGGACCAATAGCTCCAGACCATCTATCCCAGTATATGACCCAGTGAGGAGGGGCGGGGGTGGCACGAGACAGAATTTCTCGAGCCTCGTTGCTAAGGCTACGGTCGCAACTTGTCATATTGATCGCTGTAGACACAGCATCTTGTACATATAGCAAAGTAGAGACAGCGAAAGTTAACACGGAAGTAAGCAAGACCATGGGCAGAGAGTCCAAGTATTCGTGAGCTATTGACGTGACAGAAGTGGAGCCGTCGAGATAGTCTTCCATGCAAGATGGGCTCTTTATACTTTGAACTAAAGGACAGCACCATATCATACGTACCCAAAAGATTTGGCCAGGTGACGATGCATGAGCTGGTGGTTAACGGTCATCGGGAAAAATAAAGCCTCTCTATTGATCCAGTTGGAAGATGGAATAGACCAAAGACTGTTCCGCAAGTCTCAAGCAATGGAAGGTCCAGAGGTAACAACATTCATTGTATGTCGTCACACGCTACAAACTTCGTGTCATGAGCCCGGGACCAAAGAACATCTCTCTTGTCTCAAACCAGATGACAGGAAGTCGACGGACTAATTATCGTATGGTCATCGCACCGATAGGGAGAAGGCGCGGAGGCAAGTTCGACATTGCGGGAAGACGGTCTGATTTCCGGAGTTGTCAACAACCGCTGCTTGTGATTAAGGGTATTGGACACGGCATTCGTCAATAGCTCCGAGGAGAACAACATTGTGCACTTTTGCTTGAGTACGTGCAAGATAGGATATCCGGTAACAAAAACGGTCCTAATTGGGCTGCCTGCACCGTATGGCGCGTAATTATGTTTAGAACCGCCGTCAACTTCATTTAAAGCCCCAGTGGTAACCAACTGATATCCCGAAGAGAGCCCGTCAACATACTTTTTGAAACGGGCAGTAATACATCCTTACTTTTAACAGCTTTGGTCATGACTCTATTTAAGGGAGCATCAAGTTTGAATCATCGACAATAAGCACCGATGCTTCTCTTGTAAACATCATGTTTTCATGTTTTGTTGTGGAGTAGGACAAGGATAGGTTCTCTGCACATGACAGTTTCAGCACAATAACAGTGAAGCGCGTGATCGAAGTTCGGGGTGAATGACCGGCCGATATATTTGAAAGCGTTATGTCAGTGAGTGGCTAGTTACAGGCTTACGATACTATTCTCGAGAAAGGCCATGCGTGAACCAAGACGGAGAATTTCAGCTATCCTTCACGTACGAAGATTCAGCCAATCCGTACATGGGAACAATTTCAGAATCAATGACTCAATCATTAGGTCGAGTCAAGGCCAGATGCCGCTATACCTTTTGGGTGGGTCGGATGCCGAATATGCCATATGAAGATGTAGTTTCAAATATAGAAACAAGTTGAGAATTAGACTCGTAACCATTCGTTATAATGAGAGCAATCGCCGATGGCTTACCCGCAAGGAACTGGAGGATTGAGCTACCTTAAATGTGTAGGAAGCGGAGAACAGGTCTGAGGTCTGAGGAACGGCAATTTTTCGGAGGGGGGATGTAAGGATGCCTATGCACTTTCACGGAAAAATGGGAAGGAATTGATTTGGATTGAAGACGCCACGATCACGTGCACTGCACTCAGAAAAACTTGAGGTTCGCCGGCCTTTGTTGTTCTTTAGTCTAACTAACTGGCAGCGAAGATGCTTTTGTCTTGTCTGCTGCCTACCATCTTAGTACTCAATGAGGCTGCCTAAACGACAGCCTTTCATCGTTACACAATGCAGGGAAGATGGATGTTCAGAACGAACATCATGCTGCAAAACACGTCCTTCAGAAATTTAAAGACACGGCTGGTCATATACTACTAGACACTGTCACGCTAGCTCGTTTGTATCGCTTGTACCTAAATTACTGCACTATTATGACTGAGTATTCGCAGGGTATGATGGGTCAAGAATTTATTTCCCTGTCCTTTCGATTTTCTTGGTGGAGCGTTTGGTAGCTTTGCGACTGGCTCCAAAGTCGCCTCCGCAAAGCCCGCGGTTGTTACAAGAAATAGTAGCCCCATCATTGATAGATTCATGTATAATGCCACCGCGGGGAAATGCAGTTACACACTGAGTGTGGGACTCCGAGACATACCTAACCAGTGACCTCTACTAGGCTTCCACCTTTTCCAGTGCTATCATTGTGTTATACTGTATTTTTATGATAGTTACTCTATAGCTATTTTGATACGTTTATACGTGCACTCGTTAGATACGTAGTTAGCCTTTGCATCGCACGCTTCACGAATTAAAAGAGGAGGTCGCTTCGGCGGCCTGATTGGCGCTACCCACTGGAGGCAAGACAGACATCCGAGTACCCTGCTATGTAGTGGGCTGGAAACTTGTACCGATATTTAATTGACTGTGCCGTGAAGGATTGTGATTGTGTCATTGAAGCGGCTTGATCCATAGCCGAGTGGCGGGAAGAATACAGGAGACACCACGTGAGTTCGATCAGACTTTTACATGCTCACTTGATTTCGTTACTTATGTCCACCTGTCCACCCTTCTCAACCCTTGCTCTTAGTTCTTTCCTACCTTTATCATCACCTAGCTTCTTCGTCAAACTCCATGGCCTCTATCGCCCCCTCAAGTAGCCTTGAGAGTTTGTTAGATCGGCCAGTGCGTAGAGACTGGCCGGCGTATGTCCCATCTGGGTTAGTAACTGTACAACGAACACCTCGTCGTTTTCCCTGGCTGACCCTGTCATAGTAAATTAGAAGCAACTCTGACGCGGGCATCGCAGAAAGCCGTGCAATACGAATACCAGATGAAAGAGCTGGAGGTGGGTTACGGTCACTGCTCGTTCATAGAAGACTAATGCGCGTACCTAGGTCAAATTCTCCGAGGGTCTTAGTAACTTTCGTGCCATCGATAGTCTCATCCAGGAGTCTTATAACAATATTCAGGCGAGCATGACTGTCTCACTTTTCTTCCTCGGTCTTTGTCTGATCCTTAAGTTTTTAGCGGAACACAAGACGAGCTGAACGAGCCCGTCAAACTCAAGTCCCACACATCAACGGCGAACTTGACGAATCTTTGAAAGTGGTATCCGATCTCACTGATGCTTTGCCCACCATACAATCCCAGTTGACCAAAGTTCGGGATGTTTATGATTCTGGTCGGCAGAAGGTTGATCTAGTCCTTTGTTTTTGTCTCCTGTTGTTGCTTACACCTAGTAAAAGGCCAAAACACTTGTTTCGGAACTTTGCTGGCTTAACACTGAATTCTACGAGCGGTGGCGGCGTATAATATTTTCCAAGTCCAGCCCTGTGTCCTGGAGATGGAAGGCGATTCTCCGTGCCCTGTTCGCATTTACGTTTGTTATTGGTGCATACCTTTTCTGGCTCCTCCTCATGGGAGCATACCGAGCTCATCGACATAGACTCGTATGGGGTGAAAAGCTTATGTCTTGATTTCCAAGACCGGGCCTGATATTGATTTACTCATCATTTACTGCAAACCCGCGTTTCTTATCCACGGACATATCTCACTTGCTTTCTTTCCAACACAGAGAATAGAATAGCTGTATCATTAGCATGTAATTACTCTGTACAATAATAATATGCTTACCTGTAGTCTTGGAACCACTTCTAAGTGAAGACTCTGATCACTCATTCCTGATCAGAATTCTCATGTCAATTTCGGGGCAATTCGATCCAGCACTTTGACTTATGGACGGTTTCGACGACCTCCTCGCACCTTCGCGCAGCGCCCTCGAGGACAATCCCTTTGCAGACCCATTTGCGAAACGCTCCGGTTCACCAGACCCATGGGCTTCGTCTTTCGCGGTCAACTCGCACGACGACTCCTTCACGAATCATTACGCGACCAACCACTACGAGTCGAATAACTTCTCTTCTGAGGAACATGCAGTCGAACAGTCACCTAAGTCACCTCTGCGGACTACGGAAGAGGAGAAGGAGCGCGACGAGACACCATCTCAATCAGAGTTACCTGGATTCAGAGAGAGCATTCCAACATTCTCTGAAACCGCTACCATTCGACCGACGGAACCTGAAGATATACAGCCTCTCGTGCCGCCTTCTGACGAGCCTGTTCATCCATCAACGTCAACTCCCGCCTCTACCTCCAAACACACGTCGCTACATCCACCCTCATCTAGTCGAGATGTACCCCAAGCCAGTTCCCATGTCATCGCACCCTCGGAATCAGCGTCGTCTTACAAACCCTCTAATGACTTTGTTTCGCCATTGGAGCGTTCAACGCCGTTAGGTATCGATCAGCCCATGGCTGGGTTGTCCCTTGGTGCTGATGTACTTGGTGGTGGATGGCAAAGTGAACAGACCGCATGGGGCGGAACACCTGTAACACCTACAGTTCCAGTAACACCCACGCAAGCCGATGACGATAGTGACGATGACAAGCCCATTGGACAAACATTGAAGAATGCAGAGAACAAGCTCGTCAGTGGTTTACTCCTCTAGATTGAGTTTGACCAGACTGACGATCTTGCAATCGTTCATCCTGGCAGAGTTCAGAGGTCTCGGCTCTGAGGCGAAATGATTCTGGACTTCATCCTGTTTTCGTCGTAACTGTCGACGATCCCCAGAAAGTCGGCGATCCCATTCGAGGCTATACTATGTACACCGTCCATACACGAGTGAGTGATCTTTTTTACTTATCGTAGACGTGTTAACATAGCCTGGTATAGACAACGTCTCCACTTTTCCAGAAGTCAGCATTCTCGGTTTTGCGTCGTTACTCCGATTTCCTATGGCTCTATGAGACTCTATCTGCAAATAACCCTGGTGTAATTGTTCCGCCAGTTCCAGAGAAGAACCCCTTCGGTCGCTTTGAAGACCAGTTTGTGCGGCAGCGTAGATTCGCCTTGGAAAAGTGTATCCAGAAGATTGCGAACCACCCCGAGTTGGGCAAGGACGCGGATCTTAGGCTGTTTCTAGAAAGTGATACTTTTTCCCTTGATGTACGTGTCTTCACCATGCCTACGAATACTTCATTTATTCATCGGCCAAGTAGATCAAGCATCGGAAGGCAGAAATTGCCCATGAACAAGGTGGAATTCTAGCTTCCATTGGGCAAACTATCGCTGGGCCTCGATTCCATGAAACAGACGAGGTGAGATAAACCACAATCTTTGATGCGATTATCAATCTATTTCGTGGTGTAGTGGTTTGATAAACAGAAATCTTACCTCGACAGCCTTGAGTCGCAACTTCGGGGTCTAGTCAAAGCCATCGAAGCAGTTGCACGACAACGCTCTGGTAAATCCTATGGGTGTCAGCGTTTCATCAATATGCTGATCACTGATGATAGAACTTGCGGTTTCGACTGGGGAGTTCGCGCAGACAGTTAGCGATCTGTCTGCGTGTGATATGGGCAAGCAGCTCTCACAGTCGCTAGTGGGTCTAGCGGATGTCGAGAGAAAGGCGCAGGATCTCCAAGCTACGCAATCGGAGCAGGATATGGTGACTTTCATGGGCACAGGTATGACATTCCGTCTTCGTACCGGCTACTTTCTTTGCTGAAATTCTTTGGTTCCACAGTTGACGAGTACGCGAGGCTCATCAACTCTGTTCGCGTACGTACTTGAATCCTCCCCTTTCTTATGGTTTCTGACATTCGATCAATATTATGTACCCCAGCTCGCGTTCAGCTCTCGTATCCGTATCTATCATGCGTGGAAGAACTCAGAGAATGACCTTTTGCGCATCAAGCAAACACACGAGAAGAACCGAACACAAGGACGAATACCTGTAGAGCGGTTAGGTTACTCGCTCAGTCAAATTGCAGAGGTAAGCAACTAGCCTGTTTTTGGAGACTGATGCTAACTTGACGGTTGTGTTGAATTCTAGGCGGAGCGACGCGCGGTGGACGCGAAGCATGAATATGATAGTGTTTCTAAGCTGATTAAGAGCGAAGTCGCGCGGTTCGAGCAGGAACGCATAGAGGATTTCAAGAATTCTTTGCATGCGTTCTTGGAGGGTATGATCTCTAAGCAGAAAGAGGTACGCTTTCTGTGTAGTGTTACTTTCTTGAGTTATCGCTTAATGTCATTTAGTTGATCGCTGCATGGGAGAATTACCAACAGATGCTCTTGAAACGAGTAGGAGGCGGCGGGGCTCCAACCAATATTAGAGTAACTGTCTAGTTGGACTGTTCATGGTCTCTCGTTTGTCATTATGTATGGTTGATGGAATGCAATGATTTATTATATGCTTTGAGTATACATGAAACGCCGATGTGTATAGCAATGTGTATGTCTAGTAAACCCATCCCTTCCGCCAATTCTACTCCCAATATCTAATCATCTTATTATCAGATTCCCCACCAATCTCCAAGAAATCTGATGGACGTTCCCGCTTGAGATTTCTGCGTCGGTTGTTAAGGGGTAATCGCTGGTATGCTGAATCTTGCCCCCCGGGTTGCTGGCAGGGGAATTGACTAGTAGCCCACGAGCTTTGCTGAAACCCCTGCATCCCAAAACCCATCCCCCCTCCCGCATTCTGCACTTGTTGCTGTTGCTGTTGAAATGTCGTAGCTGCTGCTAGAGCTGCTGCGATGGCTTGGGCTTGTTGCAATTGCATTTGAAGTTGCTGATGCTGCATCTCAGTGGCTTGTCGGACCTGGTTGGGGAGCGAAGGGTTTTGTAGCATGAGGGAGATCTGCGAAATTTGTGCTTGGAGCTGAGGGATGCTGTCGACGACCATTTGGGGCATGTCCATGTTGAGATCTGGTTGTTGATCCGAGTAAAAGTCCTGCTGCTCTTGCGTTGCTTGTTCGTTCTATAGAAACGGTTAAATGCTGACTTCTTAGGGGGAAAATATTCGTGATGTGTACTTGATTGGCAGACCCAGAAGCACCGTCTTTCAGTGTCGATTCTTCTTCGCCCTCTTTTTTGCTATCCTCAATCGCTTTCTCGATGTAGTCCGCGACTTTGATGCGCGTTGGCTTATCGACAATAAGCTTATCCAGTGACGCAATTTTCTTCGCACAGTTCGGACAAATGAAGTCTCGTTCTAGAAGGTGTGTTTGGATGCACTCCTCGCAATACAGGGTACCGCAACACGGAGTTTTGACAGCGTCTCGAAATAGTTTATTGTCAATCGGACAGACCAACGATGAATCTGAAGGTGTCCGTTCCCGGACATCTGCAGCGGATAATGCCTTGACACGGGATACCTGCCTTTGCCACGATACTCTGAGCGTTGACAAATTATTGATCAAGAGTTTGAAGATCATAGAGGCGACGCACGAATCGGGTTGAGCTACAACATAACCACCTTCAGGGGTCACCATGACTCCTTGACCGAGTTCACCACTGGTAGGATTTGTCACTGCTTTGAGCATGCTCCGCGGAATACCTGTTGTCCGTTTGATGCGAGGTTTATTGTCAAAATCACGATCATTATTAGTCGGGCAGTCTTGTATCCAATGACCTTGAACAAAAAATAAGGCGAAACAATCCTTAGACTCTTGAAAGAAAGCAAACCTTTTTGACCACAACGGTAACAAACGTAACTAGGAGGAAGGGGACGGTCGATTTGGGGGGCGACATGTGGCGTGTGCGGCTTGCCACCGCGCGAGAAACCGGTACCGCGAGGATTGGTGTATATGCGCTGAGCACTGCACAGATACAGAATATAGAAAGGAAGAAAAACAAACATTGTTCATTAGAAAAAGTTCTACTACGTTGACAAAACCCCATATAAGGAGACACCAACTGTGACATCTTTTCCTGGGTTTCCTCCCAGTTTGCAGTTTGGGCTTGGAACATGGCAGCCACGGCTGCCTGTTCGTCTGCATCAGTAATAGCAGACTTGATCGTTGTAGCCGGCCCGGACTAGAGTGGGGTAAAGACTGGTGGTAGATAGACCATCGCATAAAACTCACTGAAGTAGATTTATTTAATAAAGGTTCATCTTTACCATCAAAACGTTTTGACATTGCGCCCTTGTGCCAAGTGACGCCATTAGTAGAGGCACCTGGCTTGGTTATAGGATCCGAAGTAGGAACACCACTCGTCCCAGCAAGATACATGGAAGATTTGCCTTTGCCAGCTCGTACAGCAGGAATACGTTTAACAATGACAGAAGAGGAGCGTGGAATGACCTGTGAGTCATCCTTGAACTCTGTTAGATCGATGAGAGAGGAGTTCCACCATCGGAAGGAGACCAACAAACCTTGTTTTGAGGTTGCGTCGAGAACAACGAGGTCAAAGTCATTTGCCTTACCCATGTTGTTGGCTATGATAATCTCCCGTTTGAGGTCGAACACTGAAATGCCAGTGCCATCGAATGTCACTCGCGACTCGTCCTTGCGAGAGCCCCACTTGTAAAAAACAGAAGATGCCATATGTTATCAAATGACAGGCTATGTAGAATAAGACAACAGAAAAGGATGCGAGGAGACGACAAGAAAACAGTGAGGGAACGGGATAAGACTTATTTTCACACACCTCAGCCGCCGATTCACGCGGCTGAAATGCTTACATAACCAACATACTTAAGAGTGGTCCGATCTCGGGTCAGTTTTTGGTATACCACTTGTACAAAATGGTTGCCAACAGTACTGGCGGCGAGGGACTGCGGCAGAGAGCCAATGCAACGGGCAAGAAGTCCAAGATTGTCATTACCGAACAGGGTCGTGAGATAGACTCTCGTTTGGACAAACACGAAAGGTATGTTCTCCTGATCTCGTGAAAACGCGTCGAATTTGAGATATTCTACTAGCTATGAGTTTGGTGGGCCTCTGGGTTGCATTGCCATTATGACTTTCTTCCCCTGCCTCATGTATTATCTTTGGATCTGTCTCTGGTTTTATGACGGTAACTTGGTGTATCCCACTTCTCAAGCCGACATCAAGCCATTCTTTGCGAAGATGTGGGGGCATATTATCAAGGTTAGTCTGCAATGATTCGCGTTCCAAAAGTGTACCTAGTGACGCGTCTTAGGATGCTAGTCCCAATCTCTACGCGTGGAAAGTCTATTCTGGCAATGTCGCTTTCCAACTTTTCCTTGCCCAAATTTTGCCCGGATACCAGCAGGAAGGTCTCCCCGTCCCGTCGCTCAACTACAAGACCCTCATGTACAACTGCAACGCGCTTAATTCTCTGTATGTGACTTTGGTCACCGCTGCCGGCCTCCACTGGTCAGGCATCTTCCGCCTCACCGAAATCATCGACAACTACGGCCATCTCATGTCCGTAGCCATGATTTACGGCTTCAGTGTTGCTCTTGGAACATATCTTTACGCTGTTCTTACAAACACTCAAATCCGCACCTCTGGGAACTTCTTCTATGATTATTTCATGGGTGCATGTCTCAACCCACGCATTGGCAACATTGACCTCAAGATGTGGGGGGAAGTCCGTATCCCTTGGGTCATCGTGTTTTTCCTTGCTGTTTCTGGTGGCTGCAAGCAGTATGAACAATATGGTTACGTCACACCTGTATGTTGCCTGACTTCGCACCTGAACAATTTTTTGACATACATACTCCTTAAGAATATGGCTTTTATGATTCTGGCTACCGGTCTCTACCTTAACGCTTGGTATATTTGCATTTTCTCATTGCTTTACCCACTCCTAATATGCCGATTCTCAAAGTGCCAAGGGCGAGGAGTGCATCCCTCAGACTTGGGATATGTATCACGAGAAGTACTTCCAAACCCTACTCCCAGTTTCAATTTGGCTTATTTATTTACAGGTGGGGTTTCCTCGTTATTTTCTGGAACCTTGCCGGCGTACCTTTCGTGAGTTATAAATAGTTCTCTGTTCATAGCCCCTGTATACCAATGACACTTAACAGTCCTACGTTTACTCTGTTGTATACATGGCTTCACATCATCCTTCGACCTACCGCTTCTCGACGCTGACGTACATCTTCATGTACACCACTCTGTTGACCGCCTACTACGTGTCAGTTTGTTAATATCTTACTCGGTCACTTTGACTGACATAAACTATCTACAGTTGGGATACTTCAATGTCTCAGAAGAGTCGATTCAAGATGCAGTCTCAGGGTATCACTGAATTCCGCAAGACCTTCCCTCAGCTCCCCGGATGCGTTGTTAAAAACCCTACTTTTATCCAGACCGCTCATGGGTGTGTGCTACTCACTTAACTTAGGTTGATACTTTTCACACCTGTCATGATAGTAACCGCCTTTTGACCAGTGGCTGGTGGGCGTATTCCCGCAAGCCTGTAGGTTACAGTTTTTCTGTCTAGCACTTGAACTAATCAGCTTCTTCAGAACTACGTCGCGGACTGGATTATGAGTTTAATGTGGGGTGCCATCGTCGGCAGCGCTTCCATCATCCCCTACTTCTACTCCGTGTTCTTTATCGTTGTTCTTATTCACCGGTGTAGCCGTGACTTTGAGCGGTGGGTATCCTAAAGATCTCAAATCTTGGGGAAATGTTCTAATCGATCAATTACTTGTAGATGCTCTCGCAAGTACGGAAAAGATTGGGATCGCTACTGCGAAGTTGTCAGATGGAAGTTCATCCCGTACGTCTACTAAGACATTAGGACACTCACAAGTATATATACCCCAAGCCCTATATAATTAGTCTTGATCAACGGAAATATGTTGTCTTTAGTAAGATACTTAATTTAGTCGAGATCTCTCGTCCTACTAGTAGTATCACGTCAAACGTTGATATATACCACGACAGGCGATCACGGAACTCGTTTGCTGTCGCTAGTTGTACTTCACAATACATAGGTTCATCCGAATCTTTCATGTATTCGAAGGTGCCCGATCAGCTTTCATTCATTATAAGTCATTGGTCGGGATACCAAACCTCACATTCATTTCTAATTCATTGAAATATTGATAGAGATGTGCGAGCTATTGAATACTACTCTCAATTTGTTGGCATCTTCAAGCAAGTGGTACGTAAACCATCTCCACTCCATTTTGCGACCTCAAGCAAAAGTTTTCGCTTGTTCTCTGCCACAGTGCCGGAGTGGAGCTCGTATAATGTTGCTACAGCGATATATTGAGGTGAATATTTGAATTGTGGCGCAAGCGAAACTTACAGAGGTTGAAGAGGAAGGGTTCTGCTACCACGACGCTCGAAGGAGACGCTTTTAGAGGAGCTTCCAAGGCACTAATGCCCTGCTCAGCAATATGTAAGTAGCGGTTCAAGTGTATTGAACGAGAACTCTCACCTCCTGCAATTTTCCTTGGCCAAGCAGCGCAACAGCAAGATTATTGACAGCCTAAGGGGAAGTGAGCGAGGGTCACCACAAATGGAGGCGACAGACACATACCACAAAGTTATTGGCGTCTTTGGTGATGCTTGCTTCAAAAAGACTGCTTGCGCGGGCCCAGTCTCCTTCTGCACAGGCGAGGAGACCAGCATTCATGTCTTTCAGCTCTTGACCCGCAGACGGATCAGTGGATACAATCTCAAAATACTTTGCCGCCGTTTGAATCTCTCCGCTTTGAAGGTATATCCGACCTATTGAGGAACGTAATGGGGCAGTAGAGGTTTCTCCCTGCTCGCAAAGCGGCTCGAGTAACTTGATCGCTGCTCGGTAATCCTATAGAGACGTCGGCATCAGAAGGCGGTAAATGATGACGCGGCTTGCGGAATGCGCACCTTCATTTCTACAAGCTGGGACGCGATGATTAAACACACGCGGGCACCGCGTTCCTTCCACATCGACACAGTAACTTCATTCCCCTTCTCCTTCCGTGCTTTGGACCGACACTTGCGAAGCAGAGCGTTCAGAGCATCAAGGTGGCCCATATGGTCTCCGGACCAATACTTCACCCGCGCGTTAAGAACTTCTAGTTCGAAGGGTAAGACACGTGAAAACACCCATTCGCGTGCGTCGAGAGGCTCGATGGCGTGAAGGACGACAAAGAGATTGTTACATTCGGCTGAAGCCTGGTTGAAAAGGCGTAAACGGGCCAAGGAGGCTAAACGGAGGTACCAGAGCTGTGCAAACAGGGACATATGTTCAGATGGGGCCGTATGAAACTGTACAAGAACTGCCTTACATCGAGAATGAGAGTGACGTCTTCCGGGTTAGCTGCGACAAGTCGGTCTCGAGCCATTCTGGCTAGGGCGCGCCAGCTATTCGTCATCTGTAATATAGTAATATCATTAACTGTCCTAATGGTTACCATACACACTCCTCGTACTCACAACAAGAGTGTTGAAATCACTTCGTTGCCAATCGCCAGTGACGTCGCGAACAGGGCGGTTCTCAGGTGGATAGATGTATTTCGTCAGGAGTATAGTCAAAGGATCGGTCTAGTACAGTTATAATATAGAGATTTGGATAACCACCAGATTAAGTAGGTCGAGAATGAGCGGCGTACATTCGGTATAGGGAGGAACATGGTAGGCAGAAGGAGTCCCGAAAGGTACAGATCGGGCGCCTCATCTTCATCGATCTCACTATTGGCTGGAAGAGGAGGTACGGCTTTGTTGACGTTGGGGGACGGCAAGCCGCTCGTATGTGACATTTGAGGTTCAGCAACTTCAGGAGAAGGTGGGATCGTCAGCGGAACCTCAGTGGGAGTTAGAGTCACGATTGACTGGCTCGGCGGCTCAGTGTCGTCTACCACCGCTTCCTCAGATGAAGCATCATCGTCGATCAAGAAGGGATCCGGGACGTCGGGCTCGATGTAAACGGCTGGCGTCGAAAACGTTGGCTCTTCTGAGAGAGCAGACTGGGTTGGCGTGGCTAACTCAGCAGAATCGCCTGGCGCAGGTTGCTCAACAGGATCTTTGACGACTGGTCCTGACACAAGCTCTGGCATCAGATGCCTTGTGCTTGTAGGCGTGACTGGCTTCTCCTGCATAGAGTCATCCATGGATTGTTTAAAGTAAACTAATGAATGCTGGGAATCTGTATGCAGGCTAGACTCAGGGCCTTTGGTTGATTGGCAATCGGACCTGCTGTAGGCTGTTCTTGACGACGCGGGTGGTGAGATAGGACCGCTGGAGCAGCGGGGACGGTCACTAGGATGGATGAGGGGGGCGGTGGAAATGGAGGTGACGAAGGGGAAAGCGTGGTGCCGCACGTGACCCATCGACGAGATTCTCCGTAATTGGTGCTTGATCTTTTTACCAAGCTTCGCAGGTAGCTGCTTGATTTTCTTCCCTGGTGAGGTTTTAGGAGACTCTGTGGACAGGGGCATCGTGGAACGCAGCTGGCGAAATAGCCAAGGTCGATCCGCTTTTTATATTTTTTTTGTGGAACCCGGGCTAGGGCCACCAGACCTGTCTAAGGGGTTCAAAGGGGGTCCAAGACTTGCATCGAGGCGCAAGAAAAGCACATGCCATGCCATTGTATTGCTTTGATCTGCGTCATAGATCGGAGTCGGCCGGGTTTTCACCCGAGCCGAATGACTGTCTATGACCTTAAATGCTTGCTAATTGTACATATCGAAGCGCGACAGAATGTCAACGACAGTGCTATAAATAGCAGGGAAATGTTGGTCTCTGAAATTCCATTATACACTCGTGAATTGTGACCGAGCAACCAGCCTTTCATGTTCCTGTCTGTCGAGACAGAATATAATCACTGAGGTCCTGCCAACCTGGGTTTTCATATTAGAGAGTCGGCAACCTAAAAGCAGCAGAGGCCACATACCTCCCCCAATTCGACACATGACCCTCTTTGTCGACATTGTATCGCCCACTCCCTTTCCAGGCCGCGTCAAAGTTGTCAAACGAAGAGTCAGCTCTTTTCGGCTTAGGGCATTTGTAAAGGCGTATTTTGCTTTGATCTCCTCGCCTGGCTTTGGTATTGTTTTCAGAGGCGGATCCAATCTCTCAATCAACAAGTTGTGCATCGTCGAATTCGCAATTACCGCCACTTCAGCATCAAGCGGATCTTTCGGATTGCTTGGTGTATATTCATGCACAGTAAGGTTCTCCAGATTTGGGGTATAGGCACCGATACGTGATCCTGGCCTGGAAGGTGCACGGCTTCCGACACTGTCCTTGAAACTGGACGGTGGGAGCTTGAAGGCTCCAGAGGGGCGGCCCCCCCCTCGCCCCGTCGTGCCAGGGAAAAGCACGATCCGTTGCACGTTGGCTCGAAGAGTGCTCTCTGGCGTTTGAGCGCGGGCGGCGGAGCCCCTGAATGACATCGAAGACGATGGTCGAGATGGAGTGGAGAAATGCAGACTTGGAACTGGAATCATTGAACGGCTCGGAGGACGTGGTGGATGGCCCATAAAACCCGAAGACGTCACGCTCATTGTTGGAGACAGCGCGCGTTGGAAATCGAGGCTATCGTCGTCTTCGCTGTTTGCTGATCGACTCGATGTGGTATGGAGCTGCTTCGAGGGTTGAGGTATATGACTGGGGGTCTTTGGACGTGTTCGAGGGGTAGTTCCGAGTCCGGGAGTAACGCCACGAGGTCCAGCAGGAGTTTGCGCGCGAGAAGGAGGCCGAAAGATGGAGAAGGGCGTTGGCTGGGAAGACTGTGTCGTAGATGTAGTAGTCACAGGCGACCAGGGTCGAGAAGAAACCATCGACGCGCGAGAGATACTCCGTCGATATGCCGCACCAAGCGGTGGAACAGGGGGGATATCACCTTTATTAATGTATGCCCCAGTCGCTGAAGGCGGTCGCTTCGGTGGCGTGCCCTTAGGAGCAGATTCTGGCTCGACCTTCGTGGAACTATTCCATTTTTGCTTAACGGGAGGAGTGACACGCGCTTTCACTGTGCTGCTGTCGACCTTGATAACATGAGGTGAAGTGTCCGGCGTAAGGCTTTGGCTGTACTTGTGTCCTGGCCTGTCTGGTGTGATAGGAGTCGCGGATTGATTTCCACGCATAGAGGAGAAGAAAGAAGTCTTCTGTTGACGAAGGGTTGGAACGGGTTCGGAGGCTGGCGTACGTTTTCCGATGTTCTTATTGATTGAAAGTGGGGTCACAGGCGGATGTCGATTTGTTCTTGTGATCTTTCGTGCGAACTTGCGAAGCGGGGATATCGAACTAGAGAGTGTACTCGCAGAACTTGACGCGCGGGAATCACTCGAAGGCGTTGCGAGATAACCGTTCTTTGTCGATGTGCTCGAGCCAATTTCACTGGGAGTTGCTTCTCCATTGGTGAGAAGTTGTCGTACATTTTCCATCTCTACGTCTGTTCTCGCAATTCGCTCTCGCAGATTCTTCCAACGTTGAGCGGATTCGGCATGCCTTCTTAATGTTTCGCCATTCTTTGTAACTCGGTCTCGTACACCTTTGTCGATGATTGCCAAGACCTTGGACGTCGCTGGCATATAATGCCTAGTTGATACTTTAACGCCATATTCCGGAAGGGGTCATACGACGTACTTTTTCTTCGCCTCGAAGGATTCTGATAACGAGGCAAATACTTCTAACGTCAAAGTTTGCTGAGTATCATTACGTTGGCCTGCTGATAGCGAAGTTTGTGACTGATGCAAGTTATCTACTCCGCGTCGGTGGACTTGCCATATGAAATCCTGGGCGAACATGAAGTTTCATAGGCATTTAGAGGAGTGAAAGATTACCTGACAGCGATTGACAGCTTTCTCCAAGCTGGACATCATTCCGTCTGCTTGGTCTGTTACCGTCCTGAACACCGTTAACCATTTGTCCTCTTTGAGCTCCTCTCTCAGAACGTCGCTTTCGTTGCGAACTGTTTCCCAGTCTGTCTGCAAAGTCGCATGCTTCCTGAGAAGGAGTGCGCTGTCACTCGGGTCACCGTTTGTCTGTAAAGTGGGAGTTGATGCAATCTGCAAGAGAGGGTCCAGAGACTCGTTGATAGATTTCATTCCCTTCTCAACACTTTCGAGTTTTTCATCAAGGTTCATTAAGGATTGGTCGATGACATTGGTGGTACTTGTTGGGTCGGATGAAGATTGGGACTTGTGTCGTAGTTCTTGTATCTCTGTAAATGCTGCATAAGCTATGCAGCTCGTGTAACAGAAAACCTGCAGTACCGAAGATGCGTGTTTGAATGTCTGAGATAGAATAAGAAAGCTCTGTCATGAGTGTTGAGACTGCCAACAAACGCAGGTCCCTAGTCGAAATTCGATCAATCCGAGGCTGAGGGTGGGATCGAGAACGCGACGTACTCCTGACTCCGCTGTTTCCCATCCCTCTCCATCAAAGAACGTGTAATGGTGATATTGTCTATCTCTTATTAGTGAATACAGGGCGGCGGGGATGACAGAAGCCACACCTTCATCCTCTTGGTCTGAAGAAGGATTATGGGATGAAATGGAACTCGCGCTTAAACTCGATGGCGAGGGTGGAAGAGCCGGATCTGCTTTTGACGAGGGACTCGACACGGAACTTGAGGACACCATGAAAGAATGAAAGAAGAAAGTTGAATATTGAATAATAATGCTACTCTTGGGAGGAACCGCCGAAGTCACTGCCACTGGCCGAAAACGTCACAAGAGCAGGGTATAAGGCAGCGAGCTCGGGCACGACGCCGACGGTTCCTCGACAGTTGTGGACCGCCCTGTGCGCGGCTGCAGAAAAATGGCACCAGTCCAGGCAGATGACGGTCAGGATGTGAAGTGGAGAGTCCAACTTTTGATCGACTGATTTGCGATAGCATGATTTCATAAGTTACAGTACATTGTTCTTCGAGCAGCAATTAATAGCGAGATAGCGTATGCACTACATTCCTACAGATGTCTTTTCAGACAATCTAACCCGCAACGTCCATCGCGTCCGGATAAGCCAACTCGTCAACGTCCTCCATATTCTCTTCCTCTCGTTCCCTCATTCGCTGTTGTTTGTGAATCTCCAGTTCTCGGACCGACGTCACATCAGCATCCTCCACCATCTTCATCCGTGATGACCTGTAGTGTATTGGATCCACTGAATTATGGAAGCCAGCAGACAGACCCTCTAAAGCCCATAGATTGTTGTGTTCCAGGAGTCCACTACTGTTTGTCATTGCCATTTCTACATATTTCTCCAGCAAAGGATGGGACAAAATTCTGGGATAGTATCGCCCACTGATGAAGCTCAGAGAAACGACGGCCTCGTACCCTTCAGGTAAGATCGGGCGAAAGAAATAGCCTGTCGGAGCTTCGGGTAATGTATAGTGTGAGCGTAGAGGATGTGATTGCTGGGCAGTTGGGGGCAGAAGGTTAGGCGTTGACTGTTGTGGTCGTATGGTCACAGGTATATTAGGCTCTGAGTTTGGGTGTCGAGGAATGTGTGGATTAAGAGGCGATGGGGCAGGCACGAAGGTCATGGGTACCATATTTTCCTTGCTGCTGCTATCCGACATCCTAGTAGACTCCTCTACCCAATCTATGTCTGCCAACTCGTACAGCATGCCACTTGCGCGGCATTCCTTCTTCGTCGAGTATCCATCGCCTTGCACTGCGTCTACAACAAATAAACCATCCAGCCTCATGAAAACCCCGCGGGAACCTGCACCAAGCTCTTGGATGTTTTTCCCGGATGCCTCCCACATGGCCAGCGTTGACTTGCCGGGCCCTGACGGCGGCAAAATATTTTCTGCTCCAAGAGGGGCGATGCACCTACGTGGTACTTTGAGACGTACGAATTCATCTGTCCAAATGCGCTCTGCGCCCCACCAGAGGCCCTGGAAGCGCATCTGCGTTAGCGGGGGTGAATTTGCACCGGGCGGAGTAGTTATTTTTCCAAGAACTCGAGCAGAAAGGCGCTGTGTCTCCGACGAGGACATATGAGGATTAGCCCCAGATACATTCGGGTATGAGTTTCCGTTAGGATGAGGTTTAGTAGGTCCCGAATACGATGATAGTCCGCTAGATATTGAATCATTTGCCTGCGCGTTATGCTGCCCTGCTGCTTCGATGGCCGCTGACAAGGACGTCGCAAGGGACGGTGCAGATTTTGGACGCGGGGGAGTGGGAGTCGGGAACACATCTTGACTTAGGTGGTACTCAAAAGCCCATTCATCGGTGAGACACCAGTAGCCAGAGAGTGTGGATCCTATTTGCACAGCCATTGCATAGGGCGCGACTGCATCATCAAAATGCGCACCACCTTCCTTAGGGCATGGATTAAATCTCGACATCGAGCCACGATCGAAGTTAAGGCGTTCGGTCGGGAAAGCTTTAAGCGCGGTTATAAGATCATCTGAGGGAACATGAGCCTGATAGGGTAGAACTTGATCGTCGAAAACGAGGTATGTGTGATTGACAGCGAGCAACTGCATCCTATATTCTGTGGATTGGGAAATACCCCAGGGTACGGCATCACTGGTGTCATGAGCGGCCGCGTCTGGCGCCTTCCCCCTATCCAATGGTGCTCGCATTTCCCCCAATGTCTCGCGTGGAACTGGTCTGGTTTTTAGTTTTACTTCGTCGACAAGGCCAGGCCAAAAGTCGATGGCAGTACCGTTCGGGCCCTTAATCGGATGACTCAAAGCGCACCACAATAGTTCACCCGTCCTGAACCATCGTCTGAGTTTCATTGACGTTTTGGAGGACATAGCTCTGAGATCTGAATTGCGTTCAACGAGCATGGTAGTCTTGCTGTGGACATTCGGAGACTTTGAGATTACAGGAATAGGTGCCCTCTGGACAGATGCATAGACTTTATCATGGGCGTGCTTTGCTGCTACCTCCATAGTTTTCGGTCGTCCAGGTCTGGAGCGTGAGCTTGAGGGTGTATTGTGACTGACGCGCATAATACCGGGTGCATGCGATGCAGTGACTTCTTTCTGCGGCATCTTCTGGCAGTATTTGCATAGGCACTTCGACGTGTCCGTTGTGAGAGTTTGATAGAGCCATATCGCATGCGGAATAAACTCGTTGATAGAGCGATATCGTCGGTTAACACTGCCTATTGAGAAATGAGACGAACGGATTGAGGAAAGTAAGAAAAAAGGATTACCATAGAGATACAAATCGTGTCTTGGGTTGTCTGCAGGTCCTTTATGATGATCAAAGAAGGCGTATCCTGTTGGCCAGTTCCTCAGGATGTAGGAAGGGCTGGCTAGAAAAGACACGTCAATAATGACGTATGAAACATGTAAGTATTAAACTAACCCGGCATACCAGTCGCCGCTGCAATACCCTGCGCAACTCCTAGTCGCCACCTCATCGATTGAGGGTGTTCAAGAGTCAAAGGTTGCATGTAATTCACCTCTCCGGAGCTATCGACTATTCGTGTAGTATTGGGTGGCCATCTCGATGGATTGCCGTCCGACCTTTCGAAATCAAAAAAGTAGGGGTTATTTGGCATCTCTATCGCCTTGTCCGAAATTCTTCGTGCCGACATGTTAGAAGGTCGAAAAGGATGGATGTCGATGGTCGGTCGCAAAGACTCCTAGGAGGCTACATTTAGACGCACGTGATGACTACGTCCTTACATTTTAACAACACCAAGCAAAAATATTTTCACTATTTAAGGCAGTCGCTTTTTTTGCGTTTCTTTGAAGCCCATCAATGCAACAATCTTGTGTTACTTGTTTCCTTTGCCTGCCTGTTCTTTACTCTTGTCGACATGCCGTGACATTATCTACGTCTTGCACCTGTTTGAAATGTGCATGAACGTTAAACTACGCGGCCAGAACGATCGTTCGTCCTCGCAGATCGCCTACCCTCCGCATGTTTCAGGATGGCGTTTTGAAGGGGTCGCATAGTCTATTAGCCTGTCTGTACTCCTGTTTAAAATCAGAAATGATCTTTCGTTCGAGACTGCATAAAATACATATGGCGAATCCGAGTGATTACGTATATGATAGAAATCACTGTTGAAGAGTGACAAAGCTTTTCTTACCCCTGCCGGACAGGCGTTTCTATCAACCATTTAACAACATATTGCTATCTATATCTTGACGGTTGCACGTCATCCGACGTTTTCAGCCATGTCCCAGCTCACATCGACGGCCGTTCCGCCTGTTTCTCGCGCCACCAGTGGAGGTTTCAAAACCTCCGGAGGAACTTTCTATGTGTCAAAGCCTTATAGATCCAGGTCTTCCAAGAAACTACGCGCGTTGATTACATTTACACCTCGGAAATCTCACTTTGATAGTACGAACGAGTTGTCTGGTGAAAACGAGTTTCGAGTAGGTCGCTACCTTGTCCCTGTGCTCGAGTTTTGCCACAATCACCTCAGGGCTTCTTCTCGTTGTTTTGGATATCCATATTTATCTTCACGGTGCGCGTGTATGTGCGCGGCATCGAGTCCAATGGTCGCCCGCTTAACCTCGCTTTCGCGACCATGTTCTCTCAGGATTTGTTGACGCTCGCTATTAGCGATGCGGTCCTCGTCTTGAGCACAAGTTTATGCGTCCTCTTTGCATTCGCCCTGCAGAAGCGGTGGATCAACTATTATTGGACCGGCCTGGTCATACAGCATATCTACCAAACGTCGGTCCTCGTTGCTGCGATCATCTGGACGTTCAACCGGTAAGCCAGAGAACCGTTGACCCACGTCCGTAACATTGACATAACATTCCAGGAAGTGGCCTTGGGTCCAGTCCGGCTTCTTGACTCTTCATTCACTCGTGAGCCCACGTCCATACGATTACGTCACAACGCTAAAGTCAATCCTTAGGTTATGATCATGAAGATGCACTCCTACATGACCGTAAATGGCCACCTTCAACGATCAGAAATGCAAGGTGAAACGGTACTTGAGAAACTCCACCAGGCTACCGATTCGGTTGGTGGCTGGGAAGCTGCTTTGAGGGACGCGAAAGTCCACCGTCTGGAAGCAGAGGCTGCGGCAAGCATTGGTATTTTGTCATCTGACAGCACGCCTACTGCGACTCCAGGGACTCCCAATGTTCCCGAAGGCTCCACATCATCGTACACCAACGTAGCTACTGCAAATGCTCTTCGTCGACGTCTCGCCGCCGTATCTCAAACTACCCAGGGTAATATTTCGATCGCAGATATTCGGACGGAAAAGACAAATGATACGCATCCGGGTATTCACTTCGTGCCTCATGTGTTGGTCGACCATCCAGATGAACAGATCGCGGAGATGGCGAGGGAATACTCTGACCTGCAGAGCGAGCTAACGAGCCCTGGACCGCTTTATGTGACATGGCCAAATAATATCACCTTCAAGAATTTTGTTGTCTATCAACTTATCCCGACTCTTGTTTACGAGCTGGAATATCCACGGACAGAAAGGTATGGTGACTAAAGTCGGTTGGAGGTGAGCCCTACTGATGACGTCACGCGCAGGATCCGACCAATCTACTTGTTTGAAAAGACTGTGAGTTTGTAACCTCCTCGGGTGGCTTTGACTGAAGCATACGGCTCAGGCTGCCACGTTTGGTACATTCGCGCTTCTTTACACTGTAACAGAAACCTTTATACTACCCTACACACCGACATCCAATGCATCAATTCTACGGCCGCTGCTTGATCTTGCATTACCGTTCATGATAGCGTATCTCCTCCTTTTCTTTATTATCTTCGGTCAGTTGCTTCTATCTCTTCTGACAATTGATAATGCTCAACCCCCTGTAGAGTGTATATGTAACGCATTCGCGGAACTTTCTTAGTGAGCTGATATGGATTATACGTACCCTAGTTATACTAATCGGGACTGCAATTAGCTTTGCCGATCGCCAATTCTACGAAGATTGGGTGAGTTCTAAATTTCAACCTTGAGCCTCCCTTTACTGATCAAACATAACAGTATGGGCAGTTCTGAACATCACCGTCACTGGTATTAATTTTATAAAATTCAGGTGGAACTCGACGTCATGGGATGAATTCTCCAGGAAATGGAACAAGCCTGTGCACGCATTCCTGTTACGACATGTCTATGCTCCCACTATTCTAGGCTATGGGGCGTCAAAGACATGGGCTATGTTTTTGACGTTCCTACTTAGCGCGTGTGTCCACGAACTCGTCATGGTAATTGTGACGAAGAAATTCAGGTGCGTTAGAAGAATCTACGTTTGACCTACCTTACAACTTATTCATGGCCTATTGTAGATTTTACCTTTTTGTTCTTCAGGTGAGTCTTGTTTCATACCTAGAAGCACAGTTTTCTTACTTGTTGCATCAACAGATTGTGCAATTGCCAATGATCTTTATTAATCGGATACCGGCCGTAAAGCGCAATAGACTGCTGGGCAATGTTGTATTTTGGCTTGGTTTGTATGCTGGTTTTCCCTTGCTATGTGTAGCCTACGTTGCCTATTGAGCTATCCTTATTTATTTAGTGATTTGCACTGCATACGATATTTCAACCACGTAATATATACACTAATAGACTATCGTTCATTGATCAAGACGTATGAAGAATTTGACGACCTGGGGGTAGAAAGTGGTGGATATATAAATTACAACGCCTAAGGAGGTGCTACACGACACCCAGCTTGCCCAGCGCAACTGCTGTTGCGCGTCTCCTTTTATTACCCCTTCTAATTTCATTCAAGTCGCTCTCGATATCCGCATCCTTGCAAGGACCCAGCTGGAACAAGCTCTTCCCCAACTGCCCGAAGACATGCTGCCCACCTCCACCATTGCCTTTGTGCCTACGCCTACCCCCCGCTCCACCTGAGCCGCCGCCTTGGGGGGCCGAGGGTGCAGTCGAGCTTGTGAGAGGTAGCGGAAAGGGGGAGGGTAGTTCGTCGACGGAGAGGGAGTGTGGATTGAGAAAGGGACCTGAGGTGATGGGGAGCGAGGAAATGAGGCCAGCTTGAGGAGCGGCGGAACCGTTTGATCCAAGAGGTGTGGGCGGTGGGGACGTGCCGAGTTTATTTCGTAATTTGCGGGTGATATGCTGGCGCGACGAGGAGTCCATGGCGGCGTCTGGAGGAGCTGTTTGTATACAGACAGATTGGAAGGACATCGACCTACCCGTTGTGCCCTCGCCCTCCTTCTCTTCTCGAGCGCGCCTTCGTCTCTCTTCTATGCCCTCCAACAGGCGCTCCCTCACACGCTCGCGTCCCTTCCGCCATTCTTCTTCAACACGCTCGCGTTCCTCATCATACGCATTCTGCGCACACTCGAGCCCGTGTCGTTCTTCCCATTCTGTCTGTGCAAGGAGCGCACCACGCTCTAGGGTGAGAGGCAGGAGTCGGAGGCTGTAGAGCGGGACCGTCTCGGGATGTGCGCTTAACTGTACCATAGTTGCATGAAGAGCAGACATTGTTTCGTGGACATGCCGACCGCTGGGATGTGGTTGTGATGCGTACATGTCAACGCGAAAAAAGAACTTACTCGTCCCGCCGATCACTCATCTCCTTTCCCAATTTCCCCGCCAGCTCTCTCCGTCTTTTATCTTTCTTCCCGTCATCAATCGTACCTAAACGCTTGTTTAAGACTTGTGTTCGGGTAAAATGAAACTTCGTACTGTGATGTGAGACGTGTATCCGTGAGCTGCTTGAATGCGTGTGATGGCTCTGGTGGGTATAAATGTCAGGTGCTGCAGAACCCGGTGGCTGCTTGAAATGAGAGCTTGAGTGCGACGACTGGATGTGTTGCGACGAGGAGGAGTAGGGGAGCGGGAAGAGGCCTGGCTGAGGAGGCGGCATGATTGTTGTTGGTTGGCTATACTTTAGCGAGTGCCTCGGAGGAGAAGACAACGGATCACCGTCGTTCCGATCCCCGACAACGGGATCTTGTTCACCGCCCGCCTAGCTCAATCGGATAGAGCGTCAGACTCTTAACTGGCTGCAGGCGGTGCGATCTGAAGGCTGCGAGTTCGACCCTCGCGGTGGGCTAATCATCTTTTTATTCGTTCACGATCCATTTGACAAATTTACATCGGTCGAATTATCGCCCCATTCCCAGCACCTGATTGAGGAAACAGTACATTTGACACAGGATTAGTATACACTATACGACCGGACTTTTGAGAACCAGAATGGTCGCTCATTCTTCAACGCAACTGGATTCACATCCCCAGTCTCAAGGCGCACGGAGTTGTATGCCAAGATATTCATCTTGTTCCACCGACCAAGCGGCCGTGAAACGAGGCTAAGCGTCATGACGAATGTGTACCGGTTGGCTTCACCGCTATTAAAATGATGTGCAGATGGTGGTAGTGGTGAATCGTCTGTTGGGAGGGGATACCGACCACTTGCGTCGAGGAGGTTGGTGATTTGAACTGTAGTATCCGTTAAGCTCCAGGTTCCTATATAGAACCCCTGTGGCGCTGTGTGAGAAGATGGTAGATGTAGTACGTGGTGGCTGATTACCTTCATACGAAGTGTAGGCTTTAAGAGGGGTATGACTTGCTGCGGAGTGAATTCTTCATTGGCAAGCAAGGAAAGTACTTGGCCGTTAGGGTAGAAACGGCTAGAGAATTGTTAGATGCCATCTCAATCGCAAAGTTCAGACTACTCACAGGTATCGGTGGTAGGTGATTAAATGGTTGATCTATTGATCTATATAAGATTCAGGCATGAGCTCTCCGTGTGCGACTTACGGTGACCCAGGAGTTGTCACTGAGGCCAGGACGACTATCAGAGTTGAGGTGAGAGATCAGCAGTCATATTGAGGATATCAACATCGAACATACACGTAATGACACGTCGCGATATATACGCCATCCATCCGAACACGGGGGTGTTCGATATAGACACGTCTGTAGTCATATAGATATCGCTCTAAAACTGAGGTTAAATCCTCATCACGAGTGACTTGTGGTAGCTGATATGTGGCCCCAACCAACTCCCTATATAAGTGATGAGTGATGTTTGCACACCTCTCGTGGCGAAGAAGTACCTCCAGATGTCCGAATCCAGGGCGATGACGCGTGCCTTGCGGCACACGGAAGCAAAACGCTCGATCGAAGTAGTGTCAAGCTTCCGAAGGAACACTACAAGGAGTTCGTCAGGAATCATTTGCAGATGCACAGGCTCCTCCTCGTTCTCGGGTTCGAACGAGAGATCATCCGGGAAACCGGCCAGGATGTTGGCTAAGACTTGGCTCGTGACTCTGACTCCGGACACAGCACCGGCGCAAGACTTCACAGATAATGAAGCCTGCGCTTTCGCTGTCAGCTCTTCTATAGGATTGTCGGCAGCAGAAGCAGAGGACTTCTGCAAGTTAATCTGTTGAGCCGCTGCAATTGAAGCCAGTGCTTCCTCCCGGTGATAAACCTGATCCACGTGCGGGTCCTGCAGAACGAATTCAAATGAACATGAATTTAATTTGTGCTGATCGACAACGGAAATACCATGCGGAATGCCTGACGATATAGAAGCAGTGCATCATCAAGGTCTCCGTTTTGTTCACGCTGTACAGCACGACGATATACATTGAGTGCGGAACCGAGCTTCTGTGGAAGCGGTGTAGCAAGCAGGTAAGTCGACGAAGTGTAGTTGATAGGAGCGCCGGCTACAACTTGGGAAGAGGAGTCTATAGCCCTCTGGAGCACTGTTGGGATGGTTGGTGCTTCAGCAACCGCCTTACTCGAACTCTGGTGTGGGCTATCTACTTCCCCTGCGTCATTTCTAGAGGTGACTGTACCTGAGGTACTTGCAGCAGCCTTTCTGCTTCGCAACTCAGCTAACCATTCTTGCCTAAACCTCTCAAGCTCGCTGGGTTCCCGATCTGGAGGTTTTGAAGAGGTCGATTGCATTGAGTTATGGAGAAGTTATCGAAAGTTTGTAATCGGCGTATTATATAATTTCGTGATGTCGACGTAAGCGGATAAGTCTTCTCGCTTACTCTGTTCTCCACGTTCATATCCGTGGTCAATTATTGGCCTCCTCTTTCGCTTCCCACCAGGAACCATGGAGAGCAACAAGGACGAAGCTCTAAAATGTCTCGGTATTGCGAGGAAACATTTCGATGCAGGCAATATGCCCTCCGCGCGCAAGTTCTGCCAGAAGTCAATATCTCTTTTCGAAACCGCGGGGGCCCTGAGTCTCCTTGCATCCATCAATGCTGCCCCGGAGGCGGGATCTTCAACATCTACATCCACGTCGACAGCTACCGAGGAACATCCCTCTGCATCTGGCGCAAAGCACAGGCACCCACAAACCTCGAGTTCGAGCTCGAGCGGTACGAGGAGTAACGGCACGGCAGGGGGCATTGGCGGCGAGAAGAGGGAGTATACGGCGGAACAGCACTCGGTTGTGAAGAGGGTCCGGTCGTGCAGGATTACAGAATATTATGAGATACTGGCCGTGAAACGAGATTGTGATGAGGCCGAAATTAAGAAGGCCTACCGCAAGGTATGTTCTTATAATACTATATTGAAGAATTTGCTGACAAGCTTTTCCAATAATAGCTGGCTCTTGCTCTGCACCCAGACAAAAATGGGGCACCTGGTGCTGATGAAGCGTTCAAACGTAACTATGCATTTTGATTCCAATAGGAATATGACATTGACGTCGCTTCAGTGGTTTCAAAAGCATTCCAGGTCCTTTCTGGTGTGTCGACGTTGTCTATGTGTCCTTCAATCCCCGTTAACCAGAGTTCCTTATAGATCCTCAGAAACGTGCTGTTTACGATCGAAATGGCGATGATCCAGAGTCCCGGTTTAGTGGAATGCCTTCTCGTTCATCCGGCTTCTCTTCAAGCCCATTCGGTGGTGGCGGTGGTACTTTTGAGGGTGAAATCAGCCCAGAAGAATTGTTCAATATGTTCTTCGGCGGTGGTGGGAACGGGTTCGGCGGCGCTGGGTTTGGCGGAGGTCCAAGTGAGTGGAGTCCGTGCTGGTGGAAATGAATGATCATGTGTTAAAATGAATGATCCCTCTTGGTGTTCACGGCATCATTTGGACCTGGAGGCTTTCGAACAACCCGTATGGGTGGCCAGGCGCGCCACCAACAAGGCGCTCCGGACCAACGGTCACTACTCATTCAACTCATGCCTCTATTGATTTTGTTCGCGTTCTCGTTACTATCTGCAATCCCTAATATGTTTGGCACAGCACCCGTGCCAGATCCTCGGTTCTCTTTCCAGCCTTCGGCAAGATACAATCTTGCAAGACAGACTGGCGAAATTGGGGTTCAATATCATGTCAATAAGGCAGAATTCCTTGGCCACCCAACGATTGGCGCAGAGCTTGCGCGGGAGGGGGATTCTGGACAATCCTCAGGAAAAAGCGCAAAGCGAGGGCCGGCTGTGACCAAGTTCGAAAGGACAGTTGATCAGGCTTACACTCAGGATCTCTACGTTCAGTGTCAGCGGGGGATGGACCGCAAAGAACGAGCAAAGGAACAGGAAGTAGGTCTATTTGGGATTGGGACGGACTGGGAGAAGGTTCGAGCGATTGAAAAGGAAGTGATAGAGAGCTGCGAAGAGTTGAAGCGGCTTGGCGTGCTGAACAGATGACACCAGGGTAATAGACTTAGAATACGGTATTTATTTCATTGCGCCGCGCACGGATATAATATGCATTGCGAGTTTTCAACGGATGTTCACGACGAGGCGGCAGCGGTGGCCCTCTCCCTCTCTAGCCTGATGTAAAAGTTCTCCTGGCGCTCCACTATTGTGAATTAGTAACAACCAAATGTGCAAAGGCCGCATCTAGGACTCACAGGCCTTGAGATGGTAGCCATACCTAACGAACTGTGAACAGCGGATTCGACAGAAAACGGGGAAGACATACCAGTAAGCATATCCAGCGGCAGTTCCAAGGCCTAGACTGCAGCTGACGTCAATCCAGAAACGCTTTCTGAGCATGCCAGTAATGGGTGCGATGGCCATTGCGAGGGTTTGTCTTGGATGTGTGTGGTTTCGGTCTGAGGGCGATGTCGGACTTGCTCACCAAACCCATCCAAACACCCGCTTACGTAACCCATCTACTCAGCAATCCCTTTGTGCTCGTGCCATCGTTTCGCTACCATCGCCAGCTCGCTGTCTCCCCCGTATCCCTGCGACACATCCGACCGCCTCTCTGCTACTATTATCGCGTTATAAGCCCTTCGACGCCACACAACAACGCCCCAGTCCCACCTAACAGCGTGACCCACACGTTCTCATCCATGGAAGACCCTTCAGGTTCAGGAGGATGGCGATTTGCCCAGTGTTTCGGTGACAAGGGCGAGGTCGAAGATATAACAGAGGGTATGTTCTTTCCTCGACCTTACAGCCCTCCAAAGGGCGTGTTACGACCCACTCACGCTGCCCTCCCATCAGCCGACATCATATCGACAGTTGAGTTTGACTCAACAGGCAATTATCTCGCCACCGGCGACAAAGGTGGTCGTGTCGTTCTCTTTGAACGCAATGAAATGGTCAGCATCGTCACTTTTCTCTCTATCGTCTATCGCGCGTCTGTCTGGGCGCCAAGCTGATTGTGCTTCTGATTGTGTGGCTTCCTCATTATGGCGTCTCTTGCGATTTTTATCAATTCTATGCTTGCATGTCTGTTTCTGTCTCGCGATTTTCCGGCTATACAGAAAAAGGGCTGCGAGTACAAGTTCTACACTGAGTTCCAATCCCACGAACCCGAGTTCGATTATCTCAAATCTCTCGAAATCGAGGAGAAAATCAACAAGATTCGGTGGTGCAAACGACAAAATTCTGCGCATTTCCTATTGTCAACAAATGGTAGTGTCTGCTATTATTATCTATTGTCATGGCCCAAGTCTGACGTGCTGAGACAGACAAGACAATCAAACTTTGGAAAGTTTTCGAGAAATCTCTCAAGGTCGTCTCCGAATCCAATCACTACGATGGCCAGCGGCCTTTGCCACCTCCTACAAACTCGAATCATTTGAGGCTTCCTCGCATGACACAGCAGGAAAATATCATCGCCGCTGTTCCCCGCAAGGTTTATGCCAATGCGCATGCATATCACATACACTCCATTTCCGTCAACTCAGATCAAGAAACATACATTTCTGCTGACGATCTCCGAATCAACCTCTGGAATCTCAACATCAGTGACCAGAGCTTTAGTATGTTTCGTATTTTGCATCCCGATTTTCTATACTAACGCGTTTGGTTATTCGTTCAATAGACATCGTCGACATCAAACCGGTAAATATGGAAGAGCTGACGGAAGTCATCACCGCCACAGAATTCCATCCCTCCCATTGCAACCTGTTCATGTATTCTAGCTCAAAGAGCAACATCAAGCTCGCGGACATGCGTGACTCGGCGTTGTGTGATACTCACGCAAAATGTAAGTGGTCTTGTGTCATTTTTAACGTCATAATGTTTTAAACGTATATGACTTCCAAGGCTTCGAAGAAGAGGAAGATCCAACTTCGCGGTCCTTCTTTTCAGAGATCATTTCGTCGATCTCAGACGTTAAGTTCAGCCACGACGGACGATACATTCTCGCTCGCGATTACCTCAATCTCAAGATCTGGGATATCAACATGGAATCACGACCAGTAAAAACGATTCCTATTCACGATCATCTCCGTGGGAAGCTGTGCGACCTTTATGAGAACGATTGCATCTTCGATAAATTTGAATGCATCTGGGGCGGTGATGACAAGTACGTCATTACTGCTCCCCTTGGGCCCAAGAAACTGATACGATATGTTACAGGCACGTGCTGACAGGCTCTTACCACAACTTCTTCCGGATATACGACACGGACACGTTGAACGATGTCGTCCTGCAGGCCGACAAGTCCGCATTCAAAGCCAAAAAAGTTGGGGGCCCGCTGGGTGGAAAACCAGGCATGAAGAATGGACAACGAGGTTTGAGGGATGCAATGCAAATGGACACGCTTGATTTTAACAAGAAGATTTTGCACGCGAGTTGGCACCCCAGAGAAAATACAATTGCTGTATGTGACAATTCAAGCAAGCCATTTCTCCGAACTTAAGTTGATCTCGCTTCTTTTAGATTGCTGCAACAAACAATCTTTTCTTGTATAGCGCTGCATAATGAAACAGATGTTAAACCAACCTGCCATCTGTGATCCTGCGCGCTGATCTTCATTGCCGCCATCATCTAGCAACGAGTACCCGCCTCTGTGGGATAGACGAGACGACTACATCTACGCATGGACCTACGAATCCGATCATTCCAGTACGACTGACTTACAGCAACACTATACAGATACAATCCATCATCCATTTCCATCCATAATTGGTTCAGAACTGTCTTTTTTCTCTCTCTTCTGGCGTACTTACTCACTCTTCCTATACCTTTCCACCATTAACGTAACCTCCTCGCTGTTTGTCATGGCTGTGTCTTGTTCTATCTGCAATCCTCACCTCACCCCTCCCACTCGTTTTCCCCCCTTTGCGGCTGTGTATCATCCTATTCCTTTCTCGTTTCTTTTGAGAAAGGTGGTGGGAGCTACTTAGGCTTGGTAGAAGTCAGTATCTGGTATTGGAAAGAAGACATGAAGTTACATAAATCAATGGGTCGTCCCTTGTATTATACAGCCAAAAAACATTTTACTGCGACCATTCTTCGTTGAGATGTTGTGAGTTGAATTGACCGTGGAGTTGATAATCTTATACGACTTTTTTCAAACCTTCGACAAATCGCTGACACTTGGTTGATACAACGTGGACCTGAGATGGTTAGCTGCTCATTCTCGCAAATCTCTGAGTCCAACGTTGTTTTCTGCTGATCCTTTCGCCTTCCGAAGCCCGTAAATAACATGTCCAATCGGTGAGGCATATATTGTGCGTTTCGCGATGAGTAGACCTATCCATCTACATCTGACTGTCCAAGAGTTGCGAAATGGATTCAATATCCGAGCAAGTGACTCCTATAACATATGTTTTCAAGTTGTCCTCGCTTTCCTTTTCTAAGACCCCGCGCCTTCAAGTTTCAGAGAAAAATACTTTGTCCCTTCTCTTGCGATCGTTTCTCTGGCTCGACGAGATTCTCGCTCATTTTCGGAACTCCTACGGCGATATTGCCCTTTCTGTCGGGACTTGACGAACCCTTCAAATGATGCAGGACCTTACCTGGCTTGGTCTCGATGAGAGGGTCAGGCACAAAATCCAATGCTGGCATAATCGATCCGATTTTCAAACCGTATTCAACGTCTTTCTCCAAGCTACAAATCATTGCGCATACGAAATATCAACTTATTTGGGCCACCTCACACAACTTATAGTTGACTCAGAATACGTGTGGGGTTCTCCCGGCAATTTCAAAGAGTCAGAAGGACAGTCACTCCGGAAGCGGTTGGCTCTTAAATCAATCAAGACGGTGTGCTCCTTCTCTTCGTACAAATATTCCAGTTTTTAGTCTTTCAATTCAACATTGCAACACACTTTACGGAGGTGTTGGCTTTGACTCGATCACTTTAGTCTCAATCTTTAATGAACAACCAGGATTGGCGCACATATTTCTGTCAATACGTGAACCTCTTGTAGCTGTTCCTTGTTCTTGCAGACCTCGAGTCGGACATGATTTTTTACTAATCCATTAGCCTCGTGTCTGTGCCGGACCGCCGCGCCCCACAATTTCCTGATTACCTTTCAAAGCCCGTAAACCGAGGTCAGTACACTTGCGTTGTGCGATCCATGAGTGGGCCCCTAGAGAAGCCCATTGACACCCCATCCGTGTCTGAATATATCCAACAGGTCAAGACTTTCCTTCGAGATGATCCAGTCTCCGAGCAGGCTGGGCATCGAGTTCTGGCGCTTATTCAAGGTTTGACCGTGACAGCAAGCGTTGCGTAAGCGCTCCTATCTATTTTCTGCTGAAGGGATTGCCTACTTAGACCTCTTCTAGATATGCAGATGTTAAGCGAGACATTAAGGAAATATCCAGGGCTTTGAAGAGAAAGCCAAAGCTAATTCGGGATCTCAACTCAGTCTTGCCTCGGGGTTTCGTTGTGCAGTGTCCCGTGGACGTTGCTGTTCTCGATTATCTGGTTTTGATTGCCTCTGACGGTGGCCAGATCTTGTCGACGTCTGGTCCCGGCGACATTGGAGTGCCTTGCCCGAGCTCAACTCAGGAGCTAAGGGTTACTTTGCCTTTGAAGGACCAATGGGAGTCTATTCAGACAACGTGCTCAGACAATGTACAGTGGGGATATTGTCTTTCTCAGTTATTACAACGAGCAGGTGTTTCTAGTGACTTTTCACTTGCAAGTGCTAATGATCGCATATCTCTAGGAATACGAGGACCCGCGTATCGACGAGGATTACAAACGGGTCGTATCACGACGCCAAGTACACCTTGCAAAAACCACTAAAATCTTACCTCCTTCGCTGTTTCTACATAACATCATGCGATCAGGGGCTGTGTACCATTCTGAATGTGGTGGATTTGCTGTACGCATCCCGTTGATCTGACTTAAACTTAGCTCATGGTGTATACCTAGGATATCGCCAAGGCGACAATTAATGGAACTCCCGTTTGTCTTAAGATCCTCCGTGCATACTCAAGCGAGGATGACACTCTCAAAAACTTGAAGTCAAAAGTATATTCAGAGATAATATGATGTCTGGCCCCTAGGCTGAACTTCCTTCTCAATAAGGCCTTTTTCCGTGAAGTACTCTTGTGGAGCAGGCTGAGTCATCCCAACATCCTCCCCATTTCTGGGCGCCCAAGTCGGAGAGGAATTTCGCTTCGTTCTTATTTCACCGTGGATGAACAATGGGAATCTTCGCGCCTTTCTGAAGGACAATCCAGGCCTTGATCGTCTACAGGCGGTAAGGCATTTCATGACCTTTATTAGTGGGATGGAAGTATTCAGCGATAGCTCGGATAGTGCTTCCAGGTTTCCTGTGCTTTAACGTATCTTCACGGTCTCATTCCCCCGATTTACCATCGAGATGTTAAAGCGGTAAGTCGATTCTCGATCTGGGCCTTCCAAGTCGTATCCATCACATCCTCAGGTCAATGTGCTTGTCAAAGACGATCTCCAGTGCTGTCTGGCTGACTTTGGCCTTTCATCGATTGCTGGGGTCGCAACGTCTTGAGAGCAAATCGTATGCTGGAGAGGGGACCATGTACTGGCAAGCTCCAGAGGTAGTCTTGTCAGATTCATTAGAAATATTTGAAAAAACGCTGGACTCTGCAGCGGCGGACGTCTACGCCTATGGCTGTACGGTCTTCGAGGTAGGCGCGAGTTCCTGTTGACTTTGCTGGAAAACCTGAACAGAGCCGCAGATATATACTGGGAATCATCCTTTCAGTGAATTGAACCAGGCCGGCTTGATACGCGCGCATATGGAAAACAGGAAACCGGAATTTCCTGATACAACCAATCCTGAAAATTTTAAAAAGTTCAGGGCCCTTGTGTCTTCATGCTGGAAGTCGGCACCTGAAAGGCCTACGATGTGTTACATCAAAAGCAGTCTAGAGAGAGAGATTGCTTCACGAGAAGCCTCTGGACCTTTATCATCAGAGGGATGCACCATTGAGGTGACGGAGCAGTCGACGTCAACAGAGGTAGGTCTATTTTCTTGTTGTATACTTTGTCTCTAAACTTGTTGCAAAGTCTCTCAACTTGGGAGCTAGTGGCAATATTGTCAAGAGGCATGTCGATTTCAGCGATCATTATCGTTTGCCTTGCCCATACGACCGACGAACGCTCTCAAAAAATCTGAAGACCAAAGTCCCTGGTCTTCCACTGGTGATATCATCAGGACCTGCCAAGATTACTTCTAGTGGGTTGGTAACACCACCGACAAACGATCAGAGTCAAGTGCCAGAGTTCACATTGGTGTTCACAGAAGAGCCCGAGGTTATGAAGCGTGTTGAAGACCTTGCTCCAACTGGGTCTAGACTAGGAATACGCACGGACGATTTATTAACGCCTCCGGAAACACCAACACTCTCACCAGGTCGCCCGCAACCGCCACGGTCGTTTTCCTCGTCAACTTGGCTCAGCCCCGACTCTCCTGTGTTTGTTCCCCGAACGGGAGTCAAAGTGCCCAGAACACGCGATTCAAGCTTGAACGTCGATGCGGTGGAATTCCGGCCGACGTGTAGTTTGACGTTACGGACTGTGACCTCGTCCGCAACTCCAGCCACTTCTATGAGTCCGTTGGCCCGACATAGTTCCCTGAACGCCAATGCGAATGTGTTCACACCGATTGGCGATAAGTTGTTGCCCCCGTCTGCGGCTTTTGAGGAGCTGGAGATGAAAAATAAGCAGGAGTCTGTGACGTCGCCGGCGGTAGAAACCACCGCCGCAACTCCAGGGACTCTTACCAGTCCTTTGGCTCGACATAGTTTGCTGAGTGCCAATGCGGACGAGTTTACACCGAGAAGACATCCTATTGGTGATAAGCTACGGATGAAGACAGCTCTGCATAAACAGGATTCTTCTGAGCTCTGTACAGTGGGACAGATCACTCTGTAGAGCCTTTCCACTTGTTGTTTATTTGTCTTTCTTTCTTCATGTTGCGCCACGTTACGGTGATACCCTTTTCTTGGGTGCTATCATATATATTCGATTATTGTTTACGATAGTCTGTTTGGCCTTTTGTTTGGGAACGAGCGGAGATTGGCGGATCGGTGCTGGTAAAGTTGGCTTTTTTGATACCGCTCGCGCCAAAGTCACGGTTTCATGAATTGGTGTCTGCGATGCTGCGCCACACGAGCGAGGATGTGAGTTGGATTGTCGAGTCCAACGTTGATGATGATGGGGAAAGCATATTCATGGAGATCGTCTTTTGGGAATGCGTACACAACCTCCTGAACGCTGTCGGATCAAGGGATGAGGTGGTTATGTTATTCGTGTGTTTTAGAGAGGCCCATGTCATGTGGTTACACACGCCAGGGCAGATCAAGGGTGTGACAACCGGTGTGGGAAAAATGCGAGTGGCGAGATGGGGTGATGAGCTCAATATCGCGCAAAAAGGATTGCGTTATCAGTGACTGTCGGAACTGCTCCCGTGGCTCAGAGGGATAAATTTTGATATGGCAAGTCACGCAATGGTATGTCTCGCCTAATGGAGACGGATGGTGCCGCGCGACCCGACACGCGGCGGTCAAATGATCAAACTCCGATGTTGGAATTTGCGGGCAATAATTTTTGCATGTGTGGCAGCAGCCGCAAAGTCGAGCGAGCCTCCATCCTGGATCTAATCATCATCTCTCCATGTTTTGTATTCCACACTCATGCCTCCAAATCCGTTTTCTGGTGAGTACTTGGTCTGTCCAACCTCCCGTCTATTGACCGTTCCCTCTATTGACCGTCCCCTCTATTGACCGTTCCCTCTATTGACCGTCCCCTCTATTGACCGTCCCCCAGTCCTCTCGTCCGCGCCTTCTTCCCCTCCCGTCATAAACCATCTCCTCCAAGAAGACGACGACGACAACGACATCTGCCCCGTCTGCGACGGCGAGTGCACCTGCTCCCCGCTTCCCCCAGCCGCCCCCGTACAGCAACCCCGTCCGTCCCTCAAGATCAAGCTCACCCTTGCCAAACGTGTACAACAATCCTCCGATCCCTTCTCCCAGCCCCCACCCGCCCCAAAACGCAGAGGCCGTCCCCCCAAAGCCCTCGTTCCCCCACGTGCTCCACCCGCGTCATCCACCAAACAAAAGAAACCATCCACCAATCCCAGACCCTCCGTAAAAAATTCCAAACGGCGCCGCGTCCCATCCAGCGACTCGTCCGATTTCAGCGAGGTTGACCATCCCTATGGCTTTGTCCACGACGACGACTCGGGTCAGTTCCCCACCTTTGTTTCTGCCTCTGTATTGTCCTCCCGTGCCTCCTCGTCAGACGGTGAATCAAGCGAGCTGTCAAGCTTTGATGACAGCGACTCATCCATAGAGGCCGAGGAAGAAAAGTTTATCGTGTCCGAGATGGAGGGCCGAGCCCGCGTACGTCGTGAACTTTTTGGAGACGATGTACCTAAAAAGAGAGATCCCCACAATGCTTGGGTCATTCGACCACGAAAAAAGAGCGTCGGCCCCAGCGACGTCGAGATGGACGTCGACACCGATGCTACCGAGGACGCCGACCAACAAGAAGAGGAGCAGGAGGATGAGGATGAGGATCCCGACGAGGAAGAGACGGATGGAAGAACGCGTTACGTTGGCCTCGCTACGGGCTGGACCGAGGACGAAGACGAGTCTAGTTTCGATGCCGACCTTTTCTTTGCCAATCTTGCCGACTCTGACGATCACAGCTCCTCGTCAATCTTGGACGGTGAAGGCGATGACGGCGATCACTCTGATATGGAATCGATGGCGGCCTCAATAACCAGCCTCCCTTCAATGCCTCCCGAGCTGCAAGTCCAAGAACGCTGGGATGGCCAGATCGTGTTTACAAATGGGCTCCGGGAAGGCCAGGGAATGCTCGACAGAGACTTTGAAGCACACGCCGCGTCCTTTGCAGAAACAAGCCCGTCCCCGAGCACAGAGAGCGACATCGACATGTCGGATCTGGACGATGATGGGTATGAAGAGGACGCAGACGAGGGTGATGGCGAGACCACAGACGAGGAGCTCGTGGGTGAAGATGATCTCCCCAACGAACGCGCCATGAGGCTCTTCATGACTCCCTTCAGCGTTTCTGCAATCAACCCCATGTCCACTATGAGCCCAGCTGTCTCCCCGGGCCCGCGCTCGTTTTCGCGGGGTATCGACTCGCCGAAACCGGCGGACATTCTTTCGGGCAAGGTCTTTTGGGACTCGGACGACCATGACGAGTACGAGGATTCGACGACGAAGAGCCAGGTGTCGTCAATCGGTCAGGGTCCCCGCAGGGGGCACTTTGTGCCTACCAAGGATGCTCGTCAGGCCATTATTGATGACCTCCACAAAGATATTCCTTCCCCACATCCGAGATTCCGCCGCCGAAGGCCGTCATTCGTACACTTGGAGAGTGTAAGTTTTTGGTTCATTTCAGCTGCTATTTAACACGTGTCTTATCGCGATTCTCCCAGGTCGAACACATCCTTCAGCGGCACCTGGCATCACAACAACCACCCATCCCATGTGCTCCCTCGCCTTTGCATCTGGTCACACCCATCGCCATCGACAAGTCTTCGGAAACGGCAAATGCAGAGCTTGTCGATCTTGATGACGTCTTGGAACCCTCGATATTGGATACCGAGCCTTCTGATACCCAAAACACCTCGATAGACAACGACTCGCGGAAACTTCTCAAGTCTTTTAATCGCTGGGACGTGATATCTGTCGGCGCGTTCCGCCAGAGCCGTGAAAGCGCAGAGGGCGGTGGCTGGGCCTCGGAGTCGACACCTGCAAACAGGACAGACTATGGGAGCATGATGAAGTCGAGCCCGCTCAGCACCATGCTCTGGCAGAACAAGGCCAACACGTCCCCCCGGCGTTCGCGCAAGATGAGCGTCATCATCTCGCCCGTGATACTCCCTGTGCGCGAACGCGAGCGAGACGGTGACCGCACACCGACCAACGTCCCCCATCACCAACACCAAAATAATAACCAGCGTAACGATAGTAATCACAATTACCCGCATAAAAGTCGGAAAGAGCTTAGGCGCGAGCGGAAGATGAAGCGTAAGAGCTATGGTGCGCTGCATCCCCCACACCAGCATCAGCACCAACGCCACCAGCATCATCATCATCATCAGCACCATCCAAATATGAAGTCGAGGAGCACGAGCTCATCGCAACGTAACAATTTCTTCTCGTCGTCGGTCCCACCGTTGAATATCTAAGTATAATCGAATCCCCATCGCATTGCATCTCGTTGCACTTTTTTTTTCTCCCTCCCCCCTTTATCTTTCTTCTTTTCTTTTTTTTTTTTTCCATCCAAAATCTGACGACGTTTCCTTACATTATTTATTTACGGTCTCCCTCCTCAAGCATAAATTTCGTCTCTTTTACTTGTCATCAATCATCCATCCACCCATCTCGTGCGGTGCTCTACATAGCATTATCTCCATCCCAGCCACCAATCTGCTTTGCTTTGAAAGTTGTATATACTTAAGCCCAGTTGTCGATCGTCCATCCATTCATCTTTACCATTGATCCATCTACGCTTCCTTGTTCTTCCCCCCTCCCAGCTGTGGGTTCCCCTTCTCGTATCGTGTCATCCACTCGCCAAGCATCTCATTCCCCACCCTTGTTACTCACCATCCCTTGTCTATTCATCTGTCTGCCGTTTCTAGAGCTAGCTCGTCGTAGTGCTTGGAAATGCTCATAAATAGTTCACTCTGGATTGATGTAATCAGGCATCCTTTCTGTCCAATGGTCTTCTGTGTGCCAGACCGTACCGATCGATCAGTGGGCGAGGGGGCTGAATCGCACTTTTTACAGAAAGTATCATTTGATCGACTCCTAGTATACATACATGAAGTAGTGCTCCTTCCTTCGCTTCTTGTTTACAATCTAGGTGCGGTGCATACAAGCTGCCGGATGTCAAAGAGTGCAGGATAGTCTGTACAGCCCGTCAGCTCCTCACGGCGTGCATGTCCCACCCTTGCCAGTGATTCAAGCGTCGCCATGTCTCCAATCAAGTTGAGCACCGGAAGCGCGTCCCATCGAGGAAGAGTCCGTGCAGGCAAGTCAAGCAACCCAACAGTCCCACAGTTCGTCGTCTCCATCAGAGGGACCAAGAACTGCTTCTGCTTCTCCGGAGTGCGGACCTTTACATGCGAGCCGACTTCGAGATGGTTTGTGGAGAGCGAAATGAAGTCTGGGTAGTTGGGGTAGAGCATGATGTATCCACGGAGGTACACCAGTTCGATGAAGTACTTCTTCCAGGATTTTGTCCACTTGTTGGAGCGGACGTTTGGGACAATGGTTTCGTCCAGCTTGAGCTTAAAGGGGGATCCAGACAGGCGGAGGGGGAGATAGGCGTGGAATTCGCGCCAGTGTTCGGGGAAATAGATGCCGCCCCAGCTACAAGGGATGGGTGAGAGGTATGGTGTGGTGGGATCAGGAATCCCATGAGTGCTGAAGAGAGCGCGTGCGTTAAAGGAACGGCGCCCTTCGAGCGGTAATTCAACATTCTTTTGCTGGTACAGACTGATGCCGAACATGAGTGGAGATCTATTTCTTGTATCGCCGTACCTGGAAAAGTCTGGGTGAGATCTTCCGCACGGTTTGGAGATGAGAGGACCTATATCGCAGAAGAGACATCTTTGCCCAAGCATAGAATAGAGGTGAAAGTTCCACATCGTCTTCGAGAAGTAGGCCGTACGCATCGTTTGAATGAGGGTACCAAGACTCGACAACGGCTTGCATGAGCCCACCCTGAACGATACGATGATGTACGAAAACAATTCCGTGAGGCCAGTCTATGTTTTGTACGATCTGTAGAGTTTCATCGTCTGCCGATTGTTCGACATTCATTCGTAGGTTCACTGTGTCTCCATACAAATGGGCCTTTGTCAGGGACTTCAAAAGCCGTGAGAGGGAGAGAGGTCTATTGTTGGTGATGATGCTGATATCGACTTGAGGTTGATTCCAGTCTAGTGAGATCAATGCATGTCCTTGACTTCGAAGATGGTAGGTAGAATTGACCTACTTTTCCATTCAGAAAGCGAAAGAGAGCCCATCCATTCTGTATGAGGAAGATCAGTTCGGAAGAGTCGAACAGAAACGCTGCCTTCACGAAAGCTGGTCATTGGATCTGTAGCAAGACTAGTAAATGCGGTGTCCTCCCGGAGGCTTAGGATGACATCGGCTTGAGCCAAGGATTGTAACCAGGGAAAGAGTCGCTGTTCTCGTGTCGTCACGTCTGACAGTGGTAGCGTTGCATAAGCCAAGGTACAGTGCTCTGACACTACAAGTCGACCATCTTGTGGGTCGGGGATATCCAAAGGAACCTCTGTCCCACCATATATCCACATGTTTATAAGGTGTCCGCCAGTATTCTTGAGCATACACAATAATGGGCTCAACTGGCGCAAGTCTTCAAATGTCGGGAGGGTGGCCACAAAGACACCAGGAGTAGAGTACCCAGCTGCCGCTGTTAGAGTTGGGTTACCAAGTTGTGTATCTTGCATGCTTCCATTGTTACGTAGACCAGACGTTCCGCTGTTGACTCGTTCGAGTTCCATGGCTTGAGGCATCACGTCGACACCAGTACCGAACACCACGCCACCGATCCCATCAGTGCGAGTTGTAGCAATATATTCACCTAGACCACTCCAAAGATCGCCCATAGGGGAAGAAATACTGTTCTCTGTTGCAAAGGTTGCAGGCATGACAAAGGGGGGCAACAAATGATGTGCTTCTTGCGGGAACCCCACCGATCTGCGCATACATGGCTCCAAGGTCCCGAACCAAGAGAAACAAATGCCTTTAGGACCATATGGAAATGATAGTGCTGGTGGTTGCAAGAGAATGCCACGTGAATGACTGTTTTCTCGAGCGAGTCCGTCTTGATCCAAAATCAACACCCATCCAGAAAGTTGGGTAGCAGCGCGAATGCCAGAAACGTGAGCGTCAATATCTGATTGTACTGTCTGAAGTCGGATGTCCGGAGACTCTGGATATGAAGAAATAAACTCTCGAACGACAGAGCGAGCTTGGAACATAACGGTATGAGGGCAACGAAGTATGATCTCACGGAGTTGAGACGGTCCAAGGAGCGATTTGAGAGCCGCTTCGAGGCCAAAAAGCGAGTCTTGAGTAACTGGAAGTATCGCAGTCAACGCGAAAGCAGGAATCACAGGAGCAGAAACGTTCAGAGAGGTGTACGTCGCGCCGTCATCTTGATGTAGGTCGAGTTCAACATTCTTGACTCCGGCATCTGCATCAACCCTCTCCACGTGTAACAAGGACAAGACAAACAGAACGACAGGTATGAACAGAGCACACAAAAGCCATTTGGAACGGAGATTCGATGGGTAGTCTTTGACGGAATGTGGAGGCATATTTGCCGTTCAAGTACAACTCAGTCAGTTCCGATCCTCATGATGGATCACTTTCAATACACAGTTGTTAAAAATTCTCAATATCATACAATGGGTATCTGATATGGTGTACGTCTCGTGTAGGTTTAACACCAACAGAATCTATAGAAAGATGTTGAGATAGATTGCCTGGACCAGCTGCACTGGCAGGAAAATCAATTACCTTTCGTTGAATAACCACGCGACTTCGTTCGAGTTTTCCTTTCCATACCATCTGAAAGAGGATAGATGTTCATCCCGCTCGATGGTGATTCCTCCAAGATGTGTAGCAGAGGATTGCAGATGGTCCGGTAGATTATAAACCTCGACCTGTTCCATGCCGTGATTTCTCGCCACAGATGTCACCATAGCCAACAAGTTCTCAAAATCTGTGGGAGAAGAACTCAGGCGAGTAATAAGTAGTGTTCTGAGAGATGACTTGATCTCGAAAGTCCAAGTAGCAAAGGTGTTCGAGTCTCCAATAATCCCCCAGTGCTGAATGGGAGTATAACCATGCTTGCTCAAGATATCGATGTTTCGCCAGTACTGAAAAGCGGCCACGCCTTTGTGTGGAAGATAGGAGAAGGACATCTTATAGTCATCAGCCGGAGAGAAGGTACGAGCAATGTTTTCTGCGTCGTCCTCCCAGAGTTTCATGACGCCAGCTTCGTCTAGTAATGTCCAACCAGTTGTCTTAGCGCTCAAACTTTTTCGTTTGACATCCCATGTTGTTGAGAAAGGCGACCGCACAACCCAACCATCTGAGTCTTTCGTGGGCCCGCATCGCTTATAAAACTTGGCACCCACATCGCTCCAAAGTGCAGAAAACAACCCATCACCAGCATGCGTGACTCTGGAAGGAGGCACGCCCCATTCACTGGGAAAGACCGCTGGAAGTAGGGATGGGTCTGCTATCACCCAATGCAGTAGGTGCATCATATGGCTTGCGTACCCTTTGCCTCGGAAATGCGGTGGAGTGAAGACGGAGGCGATTCCATAGCAGACAACTTTCTTTGGTTTGGTATCAGCTTGTGAGCAGGCTAGACCATCCCGGCGGAACCTGTGGTGCAATGAGGACGAAGCGTGAAACCTTGAATGGAAGGATAAAGCAGGCACGTTTCACAGGAGCATAGGAAGTCAAGCGATGTTGGGTCAGTACGAGGTGCAAGAACCCTGTAGATAAGATAGAAAAAGGTCAGAAGCTGAGATATGCTGCACTGTGAAGATGGTGATATGCTACATACCATGTAATCAACCTTCCATCGCGAGCTAACTCTTGCCTGTCAGTGAACTCGTCTCGAGCCAGGTACTCCTCCAGCGACAGGTCTTTGCCCCATTCTATGGCGGACCTTCGTCTCGATTCGAAAATCTGTTCAGGCGTTGCCATGAACAGTGATAATGAGGAAAGACCAGTCTCGTCCGACATGAAGCAGCAATGATGAAGCGTCTCTGTGGTTGTGACTTGAAATACCAACAAATTATATACACATTATTTATGACAGGAATTGGGACGAAAAGTTGCCGGCCAGGTGAAATTCAAACATGGTCAAAGTCACGAAAAATCTGAAACACGATTCCACATAATTCGACTGTAAATACCCTCACGGATTGCAAAGCAAGTACCCGAGCTATTTGCGCTTCACCTTGGCCTGTGGCCTAGAATCGTCATGTAATGAGGGGATAATACAACGTAAGATAAGTAAAACAATAACAGATGAACCGTCCTTCTCAGGCAACACCCTTGGCGACACCCCGTAAACCGTCCCTAATCGCACTTCTTTCCGCGAGCAAGGCCACAATCTGCCACCGCTGATCTCTGACCTCACGGTCCTTCAGAAGGGCAATGTCATCATAACTATCATCCATGACATCTGTTTCCCCCAAAGCTAAACGCATTGCCGTGGCAGACTTATTTGGAAGGTCAGCAGGCGCGATAGTGAGCAGAGTTTGGAAGGCGGATGTTGAGAGAACGGCAGGAGGCCGATGTATATGACTGGATGATGTAGAGGGTGAAATGGAGGAAATGGCATGTGAGGTTGATGTCAAAGTAAGCGCGTGGGTTATAAGCTGTTTGAGCTTTGCCTGTGTGAAGGTTCAGAAAAGACGAAGAATATAATGGCAGTCATACAAACCTCGCAGGCAAGGTTCATGAGTGACGATACATTACGTGCAGGAGCATTCAGATTGTTTTGGGCAGAGATAAGATTCATGCGGTCTGATATATGGGCCAATGTAGGGGCTCGACTAATAGAAAACAAGTGCACAGGTAGACGGCTCCCTGGCGGATCTAACAAGACGTGAGTGGAGGTGCCGGTGGTCGTGCCGCAGTCAAATGACACTCACCGCCTCTTTCGGGTAAGAGAACAACGCCACGTTCGCTGGAAATCTCGTCCGTTTGTAGAGGCGGGGTAGGAGGCTCAGTTGTTTCGAGAGCGCGTATTCTTTCGCGTTCACGCTTGCCGGTGCCAAGTGTCCATCGTTTCAAACGTGTAGAACGAAGCGCGTGATTGTAGTCGTCAGTGCGTCTACGCTTGAGAGGAGGCTGCTTATGAACGGGAGCGGAGATGGGTATCGGTGGAGGTGGATGGCGATGTATTGTGCAGTCGAAGAGAGAGATGATGAGCGCATTGTGCAACTGGACAAGGGAGGGGACTGAAAGGTATTGACGGACGGCCTCCTCAAATTCTATGCGGGACGTCTGACCAGTCACGAAGGACTTGATGGCAGCGAAATATTGCGGGGCATTGGTACCAAGTTGCTCTGTCAACGAAGCCTTTATCTTCGACGTCGACGGCAACGACATGGTGGAGTAGTTTACAATTGTTTGTGTCGAGTGTAATATACATCATATGTACTATCGCTATCCTCTTAAAAGAAACCTGACATCCATTCAAATAAACGAGCGGCACTCGAAGGACGCTGGACATCTTCTCGAGGCTCTTCCCGGGTTCCCGAGGCCGTCGTCGCCTCCGTTGAGTCTTTGTTGCTCCATACAACTCGCCCTCGTCCGTCCGTCACAAATGGCGGTTCTAACGCGGGTTCTGGGTGTGGTGTCGCAGCAGGCTGTTGGGTTCCCTCCAGAGTGTGCACGTCCTGTGTAGAAGTCTCAGATCCCTCGAGAGTCGCCTCCGCAGACGTCAATGCGGAAGTATCCTGAGATACCTCGGCTTCTTGTTCTTCCATCGTTTCGATACCCTCAATACTCTCCCTTTCTCTCTCAACCACGGTGCTAAACCTCCGGCCAAAGGAAGAACGGGTCTCCTCATCAAGTTGGGCAACTATCTCCAAAGGAGGTAGGTCATCTGGAGGATCATAACCGGAATAACGGTTCGGTTCACCATCGCTACCATCATCGCTATTTTCACTGTCGCTAGAGTTGGATACGCTTTGTAGTGCAGGCATATCATCATCATCATCTTGAGAAACTTGAGAAATACCTCGGGCGTCGGTGGGTTCCAAAGGTGGTGGTGTCTCTTGACGAGGGATATTGGTAGGTTCGAAAGGGGGGACTGGGGATCCAGTATCACGCCCCCTGACATTACGTGGCGATCCCAGCATATCCGCCTGAGATATAAGACGCTCCGTGAAGTTTACGTTATTTCCGGCAATATCTGCGACAAGTTCATTCCATCCCCAGCCATTGTCAATTTCGTCACCTTCGAGATTCCAGTTGGATGGAACCATCGCTTCTTGAACAATGGCCGGTCGAATGGTATCTTCACCGCTATCCCCACCCAGGATTCCTGCATGCGCACGCAGAGCGGAGAGGAATTCCAGCGCGCTTTCAGGGCCCCGGAATCGCCTCCGCCGATTGTTATTCGAGTCTCTCCCTGAACCTGCGCCACGCCCCTCCATGGAGGACTCCATAGCCTGCGTTAACATCCCGATTATATCCGCCAGAGCGGCGTCTTCCTCGAAGACTGGGTCCAGATCGTCTGGTATGAAACTGAACAGACGACGGTTATGGCTGTGATTGCGATGAACCCAGTTCTTACGATAAATAAATAAATGTGTATCATGGTGAGCACAAATTTCCACTCACCCGCAGGGCAATCTTGACCCCGTATGGGAAGATGTAGGGAGTTCCATCATCATTGAGATGTTGGTAAAAACAGTCCGCCCCATAAGGACATAACGGTTTCTTAGGGTTTTTGACTTTCGTAGCTAGAAAGTGCCTAGAAAGTTGAAACCACTTAGCAAAGGCGCACGAATGAGTGAGATAATGTACACACTCGCAGGGCACCCGTGCCATACTGTCCTTGTAGTTCTGAATAATCCGCTCTTTCTCTGGGCCATCCTTCACAAAGCGAGAAGAGGGTATGATGTAGCAGCAGTTGGCACGACACAGAGGGCATTTTTTGATATTGGAAGTATCGGGGCCTTTGCCTGATGGATCGCGCCATTTACGTATACACTTTTGTCGATGGTTAGCTGGCTCTATCGAACTACAGAACGGCGGATATCACATACGTCAATGCAGAAGGCGTGGTTGCAACCACCTGTCCAAACAGATCAGTAGATGATTTGGAATTTGAGGTCAAAAACACACTCAAGAGACCATAGAGTGAAGGCGTTTCAAAACAGATGCTGCAACAATCGTCATCCGCGTCTTCTGCCTTGCCGCCTGGCACACTCTTCTCATGGATAAACCAGCATTTATCTCCCCTCTTGCAATAGCCTAGGTAGGAAGAGCGAGTAAGACAACGAAATGACCTGTATTCTTGATGCTCACCTTGAACGTAGTATTTGCATCGCTTCGCCTGGTCGTAGGGAGTGAGAAGAGGAGCCCGGGAGCCTGAAGAATCGATGGCGGGATCAGTTGAGTGGAGGAACTTGCAGGAGTTGGCGTTGAAGCAGCCTCTTTCTGTGGTATAATACTTGCAGATGCCCCGGGCCTTGGATGTTATAGGTCGATGGCTGTCGGTCATGGTCCAAGCGACGAGACAAGACAAGCCGATCAACACGTGACATCATGGCTTTTCGGGTGCCGATTGTTAGCCGATGTCCCGCTTGATCATGAAAAGATATGTATTTAAATTACAATTGTGACACCCGAGTTCACCACGTGACTGTGACGGTATCGCGTCCGTCACACGTTGAGACTGTCCCGGAACCATGAACAGCAGCGAGGTCGTGGAAACATCAGACGACGACGAGCTCGAGCTCAAATTGCTGGAAACCACCACAAACCAAACTACATCGCATCGGGCCGGTCAATCACCCAGAAAGCGTAGAAAGGTACGTCTCGAATCCTCTTGAGCTTCAGTGATCACCGTTCGCTAAGTGTTTCTAAAGCTTTATCATGATTTTGAGCCAGATATACCACGTCCTGGAACACCTGTGCGCGCATCCTCCGTGACCTGGCCCCCAACTTCGTCGTCCCCCAATACCAGTCCAAAGTCGAGTTCTCTACTACAGACACCCCCGCATGACCTCCTTCACCCCAAGCTCAGTCCAAAACACAACGAACCTGATGACGGGTTACCTCCCGTATTTTCGAGCTCGTTTCTTCCTACTTTCGATGAAGTAGAACTCCCGGATATACACGCTTCTCTTGGTATGATTCCAAGTCCGACTCCCAGACCACTCGACCAATTACCAACTGTATCGTTAAGCCCGCCTGACGTGATCAACACCAACGATGAGCCTTTAAATGTACATGAAAGATTACTGTCATCTACCCCACCTCCATCCTCTCCGGAACTTCGACTACGATCACCATCTCTCGATCCAATGTTATTATTCGACATCCCTCCTTTACGACCCACTGGTTCTGTGGACCAAGAGACACTGCTGGACAAGGACCAAAGACCTCAAGACCTTTTTCTTAGAAGGGATGTTTCGCCTCATATTGATAGCCAATCGGCTTTGCCGGTGATGCTTTCACTTGACAATCAGGCTCTTTTGGCCTCCCCTCGTCAGCACATGTCACCATCGACACCAATCCCAGCACAGCACTCCCCTCAGATCTTACTTCCTCACAATTCCTCCATAATTTCGTCTGACCGCAGTCTGCAGGCACGAATTGTACAAGTTGGTGAACCGGATGTTACCCACTTGGTCGGCGTCGATATACCAAGTATTTCACGATACCCCTTGCGCAAACGTGCTCCTGCTCAACTTAAGCCTTACACCGTTGAAAAGTACCACTACAAGCAAGCTCTTAGCGCCAACCCTGACGCCATCGTTAACATCCGTGATCCGGGCCGAGTGAGTCACGACCACTATGACCACACAGATGGCCATTTTGACGAGTCGCAAGCTCCATGGCAACCTTCCGAAGAGATTCAGGGCGACAATGATGATGAGCGATGGTATCTGCGAACAAAAGCCAGTCATCATGACGACTCACACGATATAATCCGACCTACACCAGAAGGTCGACCGGTGCAGTATGATTCTGAGCTCCTTCAGGACTTGCCTTCTTCGGATGACGAGGAATCGAAGAGCATGCAAAGGTTCTCTAAAGAAGCTAAGCGCTTAGAACGCAAGCGACGAAAGGTAAGATTAGAGGAAGAACGGTTAGTCCGGCAAAAAAGCGAGGGAGCAAAAGCACACACAAAACCAAAACCATTTCCTGTCAAAAGGCCCTCTAGATGCACATCAAGATCTCGTTCTTTGTCGATCTCGCCGGTGAGTTTCCCAGTCTGCTTGAATAAAGCACCATCTGAACGGATGGTATAGGATGCTTCATTACCTTCACCATCACGTTCCACAACACGCTGGGACACTTCACGCTCGCGATCTCAAGTGGTGCTCTTGTCTCCAATTCCAGACACATCTACTCAAATATCATTCCCGACTTCTCCTCCCCATTCTTGCTCTTCACCATACTATATTGATCACGACGAAGCAGACAATTTGGATGCCCGAATGGGCACAGGAGGTTTTGTCGGCTTGTCTGATCCAGAAACCCAGTCAGAACATGATTCCGAAGGTGACGGCGAGGACATTCCGTCTGGAAGACTGAAGAGGCTTAAGGGAGAAAAGACCCTCAGGCGAATGTATCCGCGTTTTATGATAAACAAACTTCTTTCTGGTTCTTTGGAAGCATTCAAACCCAAATCCAGGGCCAAACGGCATACAGAGGACTTATCAGGAAGTGAGAACGAAGAAACAGCTGTCCTCCCCGGCCGGTCGAGAAGCGGATGGTCCGATCGCCCCTGGAACAAGGAAATCAAAGGCGATACTGAAAGCTCTGACGACCAACATGCATCCGACCTAGAATTTCCGTCAGATAATGACTCAGTCCAGATGCAGTCTGGATTCAGGACGAGAAGTAACCGACAAGATACTAATGACGTCATGGATCTTACAGTGAATTTGGAAGAGGACCCAGATGATGAAGAGGACGAGGAAGATGGCGACGATGACGATGGTGTGTATGACTGGGAGATTGAAGCTTACCTGGCTGGTAATACTGAACCAAAGGCGGAACAGGCTCCTTCGGCTGGTCGTATGCGAGAGGGGAGCCTGATTGATTGGATGCTGACGAAAACACGAACGATTGGTGGACCCAGCCGACCTAGGACAAGGAAACGGCCCCTTGACAGGGTTCGCAATCCAAAGCGCGCCAGATCATCAGGGTATAAAGTCGATGTGATGATACGAGGCCGACGAGAACGCCAGACGCGGTTGAATTTCGATGGCCATACCAGGAAGAAAACTACGAATCAAAAGTCGCAGAAGGGAAATCATGCACCTCGACGAGCTCGATCTGGCTCTGTTCATGAGGAAGCCAATGATGAACATGACCGTGTGCAGCCAGTGACAGAACCCGGTGCGCCCCTGCCAAAGAAGGACAGGAAGCAGAGGGAGCGCGAATGGCGAGCTCGTGCCAAAGGAAACGGACTTCACATCTTCACCTCCGACAGCATACACCTTGTCAGCGGTCGAAGGAAAAGGGCCTTGATGACCATAGATGTAGAGGAGGATGACGGCTTTTCCCAAGCTATCGCTCCTCTTTCCCAAGATCAACCCAAACCGCTTCAGTCAGCTCGCATAGTGAACACCAACTACAAAGAGCCAGTTTCGGAACAAAGACTGTCACCTAATCGCCAGCAGGATGTGCATAAGGTGCGAACGCAACCTCATCCTCTCCGCCTTGATTGTGGAATCGAAGTCCTACAATCTGGACTGAGCTTCAGCGCCAATTCATATATTCGCAAAGGTTGGCTTCATGAGTTGGTCAGCGTCATTCGTGGTGAACAGCCTCCTCCTTTGCCCACAAAGATTATCTTTCATGGCATTGAGATTGGCCCAGACTCCAGTGTCGATGACCTCATCAACTCCTTGAAACAAGTTTTCGATGAGCTTTTCGACATCGTAACCAGTCTTCTTGGGGCCCCAGATATCGACGAAGAAATGGAATGGCGACGAGTTCGGCGTGCAGTCAATCAATCATTGTCGTTGTTTCTTGCTTCAGCGACAGAAGCTGCCACTGAACTCTTGAGGAACACAGTACAGGAACAAGTCTCGACGTTCGTGTCCCGCATGCGCAGTCAATCCTTCAATTCGTCGTCGCTGGATACCTTCACGTTAACTATTTGCTGGTTCGCGGTAGAAATTTCAGCTCGTCTCGATCTTCCAACCAAAATCCCAACATCGAGCACGATCTTAGGACAGTCCGTTTCTTTGTTGATGAATCATCTTTGGAGTTACGGAGTTGAGTCTGTCATGACCTCCCTGAAGGAGGGGTCCCTTCCTGATGACTCAACGGCCCAATACGTCGCAGAGCTGTGGGTTTCTCTGTTCCATCTTCTTGATCTTCGGCAAAACATGCCAGACGACTCGTTCAAGAAGGCAGTTCACCCCTTCTCGTTCTTACTACAAGAAACTCTGGAATCAATACCTAGACCATTGAAACACCCACTGAAAGCTAGTGAATGGGTATGGCATTCGATTTTCAGCCTATGTGCACTTACCCAATTCTCTGTCCATGGCATGACGACGAGTGCATCGCGCCTTCCTGCGTCTTGGGAACTTATTGTATACGCCCTGAAACAAGTTCGTCTTACTGTCGATGCAGATGGTGCTTTGTCCCAACAAAGTCTACAAAAGCGCGACATGTACACCAGGTGGATCACAGAGCGTTGTTTCCTCTTGAGGAGTCGCTGGCATTGGCAACTTGATGACATTATAAATGTCCTCAGTTACTTCAGCAAAGTCTTCCAAACCCGTAGCTTCGCTGGTCTCCGTCATGAACTTCAAAAACCTGATTATCCTTTCTTCCTGCTTCACAATGACTGGAGCGTCTTCGAGAAGCTCGAGCCCGGAGACACTGCTTTCGTTGTCTTTCTGAAGCTTCTTTTTCAGGCTGTTGGGTGTAACGAGACCAGCGCCCCGCATCCTTTATCTCCCAAGGCCAAGAAGATGCTTTCGATGGCGATACCTGTCACTAAACTCCCATTTTCAAAGAAGATACCGACAGCAATACAGGACCTCTCTATGTTGTACAATAGGCTCAGTGCTGTGGCAGTTGCCATTCATCTTGACCCCACAAGCCACGCACAGCGTATGAGGACTGCTCGAAGTTATGTCGACTTTTCTGACGCGGACGATACCACCCGATGCGCGGTTATTCGGGGCATGATCTACCTCGCAATCATGTTGAAGAAGGCTCGTTTGCCGACTGACAGCATCAATCATTGGGCGGGAGAAATGGCCATTACTTTAGCGAACGAATACAAGGCGCCAGGAGAGAATCCTTCGGCGGGGACGGAAACCGATCGCAAACTGACCTCGAGTCCACACATATCTGTTGAGTTACTCGTTGGAGCTGTTAGACAAATCTTTCAGGCTTACCAAGCTGACTCGGGTTACCCTGATTTGGCACTGCTAGGTGGGTTGCTGTTTTATCACCTATGACGATAGCCTAATGCTATATTTGAATAGAGGCTCTCGATCCAATTTTCAAGGTTGCTAATCTCACAGATCAACCTACGACGGCTGAGCAGATTCGACAAATGCTACAAGTATTCATCGATGCTCGTAAGGGAGCTCTGCCTCCCTCTGAGCGTCCGCGCAGGAACCCCACTACAAGGGACTCGCAAGAAAGTCAGGACGATTATCCAACAATGGATATAGATTACGATGACCCGAAGCTCTTGGCTGCACTTGATGCCCGTGGTGCCGAAGTCCCATCTCCAGAAGTCATTGAATTCACAGAGAAAGAGGAGAAATTGAATGCTGTAAGACTTTTACCTACGTTTGGGTGCCCAGTCTGGCTTATTTAATTCCAGTATATGTCATCAGTGTTCTGGTGTGTTTGGCGTAACCTCAACAAAAGAGTCACAAATTTTGCTTCACTAGCCAATGGCGACTATATTTGCGTCGAAAGCTGGTTGGAGTGTTGGCTTGGTTGCGTTGATGTGATGGTGCATGCTGGGCATAACACAAAGGTGAGTTGCCTTTGCCTAGAGGGAAAAATATACCATCCTGACCTCTAAATCTAGTCATGGCAGAGATACTTGACTATGAGAGAGAACTGGAAGCAACTCCCAGAACCCATGCGAAAATGTCTAGATTTCTCGATCATGAAGAGGCTGTTAAAGATCGATCCAATGACCTATTCGGTCGGTTGGCTACCATTTCTTTGTCAAGGTCATTACTCAGTCTATCCCCCTTAGGACTACAGAAACATGTATCTCGAAGCCCTGTTGACAGCACTCGTCTCAACAGACCCAACGAACGAACGCGATTTCATTCGCCTCGTCTTGGACGTTGATGGAGGCCAACATCCGCTTCTCGTCGGGATATCGATTGAAGAGCTAACCGATCATCCTAATGAGCAGGAATCGTACGACATCTTACCAAGTAGAACCTGATCCCAGCGACCTTCAGCGTTTCAAGCTGACCCTTCTACAGGTTTAATCGAGAACCTTGCGAGCCGCTATGCGGATATGACTACATCTTCAGATGAGCGCGAGGGGTTAATCGATATATGTATAATAATTTTCCAGGCTATGAAGCGCAATAGTTTGGTAGGAATATGTTCATATTTGAAGGCATGCAAAAGCTTACATCGTACAAAGGAGCTTACAGAGGGCTCTCCGGAAAGGAAAAGGTATAACACTCGATGCAGAGATATTGCACAAACGATTCAGGGCTATCGAGAATTGCGCCATGAACGGCTATCACCCTGGAAAAATTGGGAACGAGAGCTGGATTGAATCTTGAATGGAGTATGATGGTCTCTGGGGTCGACGCCGCATGTTTTGTGTATTGCCTTACTGGGATGGAAACCGCTGGTTCATTTAAAGTTCATCATTGGCAAAATGTTGAGTTTTCATAAATAAATGACTAAAATAAATCTTTGTCAGTCTGGTTGGATCATCCAAGATTGCGTACGAACATCATTTCAGGTTGCTCCATGGTCCTCTAATGGTGTCTCCGCAGGATCTTCAGGATTGAGCTGAGCAGCAATTGTCATGAATCTGTATAGAGTGAGTGTAAGAAGATGCAATCAATGTTTGAATATTACTTCGCTGCATCGAGACCAGCAAAAGTCCTCATCGCGTGGAGATCGACTTGAAGCTGTTCACAGAGATCAGCTGTTCGCCCTATAGCACGCGACATCCTTCCAAAACTTGCAGCCAGTTGTGCGTAGAGACGATCCTTTGCTTGCGTAGCATTTGTCGGCGCCGAAGCCATGGACACTTTGAGTAAGATTGACGCGTTCAGGCCAAGTCCAACCGTCGGCAAACCGGCGTCGGCGTCACACAGAGATCACGTGTGGGAGATATTACAAGTGGCAGTGTTACTAGTATTTTGGTAGTGGTCTCTCGTGTTGTCAATTCCTCACTCCCTTCCCTCGCAATTCCATCACCATAATCATGGTCTTTCCTTGGAGGATTCAACGACAAGGTCTCCGTTGATCCCATACAGGAATTCCTCATTCCATTACGGTGACTGTCCATTCACAACAGTCTACACCGTCTATCAATGAATTGTAGTTGACATTCCTCCTTTTTTTTAAGTATCGCTCGTACTGCCGTTCCGATCTCCCTACAATGGAAGAAAGGCTCGCAAGCAGAACAGGTTCTCTAACAGCAACAGTGATTCCTGACACCAGATCTTCAAGAGGATTCGGAGGCCTGCGCCAACGAATTGATTCTATCCTAAGCATTACAAAGCAATATACGAGCTGTCTAACCCTAGGGCGTGTAGGAAGAGATTTACATTGGCTAATTTTGTCTGGCGTTCGTCCTCATCAATTATTAAACCTTTGTTGACCCGGTACACGATCTCCAAAACCTTCTCGCGTAGGGTGGTAACAAGGAAGGATTGTTGATCTGCCCCTGCATGCAAAGCAATAGCAGCTAGAAGCTGCCAGATCGGCTGGTCTGCATGGTCAATTGGTTTTGAATGCCCAGCAGGTAAGCGAGCCGCCATCCGATTCGAAGGGAACATTGAAAGTAGATGAGGAGCGAGAGATTGAAATAGATGATTAAACATGGATTTCCTGGACAATGGATGAGCAGCAAATCGTGACAGAATATCATTAACATGACAAACCATGATATGGCCTCCTCAGGTGTCATGACATTCTGTGCAAGCTCACCACCATTAGTCAGAACCTGTTTAATAACCTCTACACGACTAAGGAAAAGCGTCAACAAAGCGATCCCGGCCTATGCAGACAGTTGAGTAAAGGATATAGACTGTTTTCACAAGGCAGCCTACCCCCGACTGAGCGACTCGGACAATGTTGGCGCGATCCAGCAGAAGTCCGAGAAGACCCGTGACCAATTTGAGTTCTGCTCTTGCGACGACAGGCAGAATGCTGTGCAAGACGCCCAGTAGGAATGCCTCGGATTGTCGTTCGGCTTCAGCGCGTTCTTTTGTATCCTCTATGGAGTCAAGTAGATATGCATTTTGTACCACGTCCAGTTGATCGAAGCAAGCGACGAGAAGAGTGAGGAGAGTGTACATCCTCTGGTGGCTTAAGTGTCGGGTGGCCCTAGGCAGAATCTTTTTGCCTTTGCTTGGAACCAGAAGAGAAATGAAGGGATGTGGGTTGCTGATGAAGACAATTAAAGGTCGATCTCCCAGAAAGAGGGTACTGCATACCTAATTTCAAGGGGCTCCATGACTTTCAAGCCGTTCCAAAGTTGATCCACACTTGTTTCATATTCTGATTTCCTGAAGACAAGGGTTAGAATTCCCCATAACAAATGCCGATAAAAACAACACTGACCACTGAGCAGTGATCTCTGCGCTGTCCTCGGGAGAAGGTTCGTTTCTTTTGATGTTCTCTGTTTTCAAAACAGCATCATAGAGACTCTCGACAGCTACCAAGATCTGGCGATGGGAGAGGGGTTCTTTGCGAATGAGACCGTCCGTCTACGTATTATATCAGAAGAGTTCGTAAAAACCTTCAATACAAACACAGTACTTACATCGCCGGCATTGCCTAGAGCCTCGCGTCCCAGTTTGGCGGCTTCCTGCGCAGCGCCTTCCTTAGATTTTTGAACGGCGTCTTTACCAATGTACGCATGGCCCGGCGGCAAGGTCGGGGAACCACCGGGAGCCGCAGCGTCGACTTGAAGCAATTGACGAGGCGCAGCCTTGTAACTTCTCCCAGAAGTCTTGCCGAGAGCACCTTGCAGGCTGTGAAGAGCTTAATAGTAGTGACCATAATTCAGTCACAAGTTTCAATTGAACGGAATGCAACGTACCATGAAGGCCCTTCTCCTCTTCTCTCTTCCTGGCATTATTTACGATCCGTTCTACTTGCTGTTCCATGCGAAGCATGGCATTGGGTCGTCTATTGCCAGGCTTCTGCGAAAGACCAAGGCCCACGCCACCTCCTGAGTTGAACTTGAGCACGCGATCATCCTGTACCTGTATCCCCATGCGAGATCGCAGAATGGCGCCATAGACTTGAGCATAGAAGTCGTCTGCGTACGGATCTTGGGTAACGAGCTGAGAGACTTGTATCCTGGTGATGAAGTCCTTGTCTGATTGCGTCATGAGGTCATTATACCGTGCCTACAATCACAATGAAATACGCGCTGGAATTTCAGTGGAGAAACATACCATGTAAGCAATTTTGGCGGCCTTCCTCCTCCTTTTTTCCTCCATCTTCTCAGCCTCGATGATCTTGCGCATTGCCTCAATCCGTAAAGCTTCCTTCTCGGCCGGAGAGGATGTATGCAGCTCTCGTAACATGTCTGCTTGTGCCAGTTCCGGAATCACACGTTGTTGCAGCATTTGAATATTCTGAGGCAGATACGATAGGTTATCCTGAAATGGAACACCAAAGTTATTTCCAACGGCAGGGGATCGCGAGCGTTGGCGCTGATTCTGCTGTTGTTGCAGTTGCTGCTGTTGAAGGAGGAGATGGGCCTGTAGTTCAGCAGGAATGGGGCCAGAGGGATGTCGGCGGTGAGCAAACTGATTCGGGGTATGACTTTGCTGTGCCCGCGCAGCCATATGGCGTTCCATTTCTTCGTAGCGCAATTGCTCCTGGAGCTCCTGCAGACGCTGTTGTTGTTCTTGCTGTTGTTGTAAAAGTAACAGCTGACGTTGATGCTCGAGAAATCGGGGAGAAGGGGAAACACCAGGAAGCATTCGCGGGGGAGGTGTTCGCTGAAGCTGCTGCTGTTGCTGAAGAGCCCTCTGGAGTTGCAGTTGATGTTGTTGCTCCTGATACTGGAGGATCTGCTGACGTTCGTATTCCCGCTCTTGCTGTTGCAACAGTTGCTGACGCTCACGCTCGCGCTGAAGCTGAAGCAAATGCAAAGCTGTTTCTTGTTGTTGCAAGAGGAGTTGCTGTTCAAGCTGTCGCTGGCGAGATTGCTGGGCGGTCGCGCGCATTTCAACTTCAATTTCCTGAAGAGACTTGACACCTGGCTTCACAGCGCTCTGTCCTGGAGGCTGATGATCGAGGGCAGGAGACTGACCTCCATCGAAAGGCGAAAACCTGGAAGTCGCTGGTGATGGACGACGAAGTTCGTTGATGGAGCGGCCAGCGCCATGGTTGCGAGGAAGAACAGAAAAGGGGGACTTGTTATCCCATATCGCTTCCAAAGAATTGATTATTGACCGGGCTATGAGAGGGATAAGAAGAGTAGCTCAAGTGAGCCAGATATGGGTAAAAATCATACAGGGTTGAGAGGGCCCAGAATGAGCAGGTTGAGATGACTCCGAGGTCTGCTCCTTTACCGGAGGCTGCACTGCAGGTTCCTGAACTGGCGCTTGAGGTTCTTGAACCGGTTTTATAGGATCTGGGAAAGCGGGTGTGGAGAAATCAAAGTCCTTGCCTGAGTCAAGTAATATCAGGTCGTGTCAGGGGACAAAGTGGAAATTGTTGCATACCAACAACAACGCCGTCACCAAAAGTCTCGTCGTTCAACTCATCACGACCCTCTTGGAGCAGATCACCTAGACCGTCATAGCCCTCCTCACCCCAGGTATATACAGCAACGTCTTCAGAAGCGAGCGCAGCAGAGTCCTTAAAGCTGAGCTTTTCTTGTTCTAGATCGTGTTGTTCAAAACCAAAGAAAGACATTAGAGCATGAAGAAAAGAGAAGGAGATAAGAGAAAGGAACGGCGCGACACTTGTCAAGAACTCTTGGAACCTTCTAATCTACATCTCACGCTCTAGTTATACAAGTACAATCACACCAATACAACGCGCCTATGCCCCGCGCCTCTTGTGCACAGTCTCTAAAAAGTCCAACAGCGTGCTCGCGCTCCATGCCTGCGTATTACACGAATCTGCACAGTATTGTCCGTTCTCATTCGTGAGCTCGGGCAGTCCTGCCCACGTATCGTTTTGGATATGCTTCCGAGGCCCTAAAAGTATCTTGTAGAGATGATATAACGTCTTGTTCTTCTCCTGTCGTCATCATCAGTGGGAAGCCAGATATTCGTGCCGAAATTGACCAACCTCTTCGCCCGCCCCGATCGTTGCAAAATGGAGATATGCGCGTAAAAAGTAGCCCAAAGGCCATCCCCACTCAGGGCCCTCAAGCAATCATCAGCAGGGATAACATGACGCAATGAAGAATGACACAAACATTATGGTAATTCAGGCCTTTTGCGATAGAAGGGTCTGTTGAATCATTGGAATTATCATAGTTGGGGCGGTACTGGAGGTCGATCGGGTCCAATGTCTTCATCCCAAGGGGACCACGCAGGACCTCGTCGGCAAGCTTTAGAGCACCAAGCGCCCGCTTCCGATCAAACAGCTCTGGCGCGACTGTCATAGCGATTGGGAAATTGGGTCGGAACTGGTAATCGGACCATTCTCTCCCAGGCCCAGAACCATGAACATCCTTGTAAATGCCCCTACGATTAACCAGCGGTGAGTTGATGGCATATTTGCCGTCGTCCAAGGGATCTGTTTGAACAAAAAATCTTCAGCTATCCAGCAGGGATGTAGATGATTCGACACACCCAAAGGTACGTAGTAATACTTCTCAAACGATGCCTGGATCAGACCAGCCCATTCCTTGTACGTAACCAATCTCTTCTGACCGTCGACTGGCGTGCAAGACATCAGAATGTGCTTGTGACTGAACGTTTGACTCACTTGTTGCATCGACACCCTTGAAGGGGAATTCTCCTGCAGCAGACAGACCATCAAGCCATGTCAGCGTGCTCTTCAGCAGCCCAGTTATTTCGACAGGAGCGCCATCTCGGGGCGTTCCCGGCACACCTTTTGTACCCGCTTTCTGTGATTCTCCCATCTTGTCCATCCAGGTTCCACAGTTGTGTTCGTTCCCACCGAAGACGAAACCCGTTTCCCAATCTACGTAGATATCAATATTAAATCCTGCATCCTTCATCTGCATATCAAGATTTGGGCCAGCATTGTACTCCCTGAAACGAATACCATCCGCATGACGTTGTAATATCTCCTGGATGATTTCTGCAACAGTACTCGAAAGAGCATATGCACGTGGATCGTCCCAGGGGACCCATGTATCATCCTTAGGAAAACGTCTTTTTACAGGCTCTGAGAGCAGAGAAAGTCCGTCAGGAGCACTTGAGACGTAATCCTGGATGTTCTGTAGCATCCACCAAGGTGAATCTCGGGAGTTATATCTAAGGGGTCCTCAGTCAAATGTATGATAAAAACCATTTTCAGAGACATACCGCGGGTTCCGGACAGAATCTAGTAGGTTGGGAATCAACCCATGTTTCAACGTTGAGGCGAAGGCAAGGATGTGCTTCTTAGCGCCTTCAAAATTTCCGGTCGTCAAGAAAAGGCCTCGAAGCGAGATGAAAACATCGCGTCCCCAGCACCTCGCCCAGCCTGCCGCAAAGTGCGGAAGCCCGGCAGCCAGGGATGACGTTGCTGAGCCAGGATCAAGAGATGCTGATTTGACCAAACCATGCAGCTGGACTGCGCAAAGCGCCAGATCATGCGTGAATGAATGTCCAGAGACTACAAAATCGGAATATTGCTCTATGACGACGCGACGGGCTGCTTTGTAAGCCGTGGACACGATTAGCGCGAAGTACTTGGGTCGCATGAAGTTGGGTACGCTCTTAGAGACACGATCCAGACGTTCTTTAAACCATTGAGCAGGCTTTGCAAGGTTCGGCAAGTTCTCTATTTGACTGAAAGTGTATAATAATCAACAAAAGGATTATGAATGGATAAAAAGCGGCGTACTGATTGAGACGCTCATGAACGTAGTCCAGAGCCCAACTACCTTCCCTCAAGTGAGCGCACAAAGGATGTCCGAGGTCATTATACCTCATTATATGACGTAACGGGTGCATCCAACCTTCGAGTCCACAGTAAACCAATTTCTCAAGGCCTGGTACATCGTACACGCCAAACTTGCCATCAGTGGCGTCTCGCTCTTCCCCATCCGCACGATAGAGAACAACGTTTAGATCTACGAGATCGAGGCTGTCAAAGACCTCCTGAACTCCCTGAGAGCAGAATTCATCAAGAGAGGTATCAAAATTTTGCATTTGGGTCTCGAATATCATGATGCTGCCCGGTGGGAAGTATTCCGGGACGACAATCTCGGCATAGGGACCCTCATAGTCCAGACCCTGTGGAACGACAACAGGTCCCATCTCTACGAGCTCGGAGGGCATCCCCTGTAGAGATTTAGCTGTCTTCGGCACCCCATATAATGAAATCTCGATACTGGCGCCGAGGATGAATTTGGCACGGGTTCGCCGGAGTTTGATTGGATTGACTAGAATAGATAGGTGAGAAGATGTTGGACGATAGATAGAGGTACCCAAACGTACTGAAACCACGATTTTTGGATCCTTTCGAAAATGATGTGTGAGCTACTAGTATGTATCCTTTTTGTGTAGCTGGCTGCACTCGATGGACAACAATATACTAGAACAATAAAGTGTCAGAAAACGAAGAACCACAAAACCATAGACATACATCATTCTCCTGGTGGACGTGTCCTTCCTCAAAGCCACCAAGCACCATCTCTAGATGCAAGTGGTTCAAAACTCTTTTGACTTTAGCTATCCCACTTTGCTCTCCGAGGCCGGTGACGTCATACAGTCGCTTCTCAGAAACCAGATTCAAGAGTTTGGGATAAAGATCATCAAATCCTTTCACCGAACCGATGGCGCTGTAGCTGAATGCGACCAGTGCGCCAGTAGAAAGTGCATCCTCTGCTGAGCGTTTGTCAAGAGGGGACTCATTGTCGTGTGTTAGGTCGTAGAAAAGCGCGTGAGGAAGGGCGCCGTTGAGTGGGCTAACTATGCAAGGTCGCACAGGACCTTTCCCAGTTGGAGGTGGCAACTCTTCGCGGCTCGTCATACAGGCATCGTCCATGGATCCTGGAAGAAGATCAGACTATTGTGCTACCAAAATCGATGGACGACGAACCAATAGGTTTTCCAACTCCATGTCTATATATTAACCTTGATAGTTCTTTCGGGTCGGGTGCATTACCACTTTCTCTAATCAGACTGTTGATCCCAAGTTCGCGAACGAAGACCAAGTCCATGTCTTCGCTTCCAGTAAAAAGCTCGGCGCATACATACAAGTCAGGTCGTACGACTCGCGCAGCGTCAAGCATCGCAGTACCCACTTCCAAAGGCGTTGAATGACAATTGTCAATGCGAAATCCATCGAAAATACGCGCAAGAGAAGTAACGTAGGTTATCATGTGGTCCCATAGCCAAGGATTGGCTGAAGGAGAAGAGCCATATCGCAGCTTGACGCAATCTCCCCAGACAATGACTTCGCGCCTCAAATAAGCTTTGGATGGTAATAGAGCAAAGTTTTGAAGGGGATCAGCATTCCAAATCCAGCCGTTGTTGGCGAGAGAGTAGACGAGGGGTTCAGCCTCTGAGTGTGGAGCCAAACGAGTGAAATACGTTTCGACAAGGGGATTTCTAAAAAAAGTAGAGTTTCAGAAAACGCGGAAGCAAGCGAACGCGATTTCTACATACGATTTTGTAATTTCACCCAATTTTGGACCATGATTATCTAACCTCGTGTACCGAACCCGATTTTTGATATTCTCCATCGCCACTCGAGTGTCTTCCTTCCATTCCTCGTATAACGAGACGTTGATCACGTCAACCACCTTCACCCAAGCGTCCGAGAGGGTGTCATAATCAGTGATCTCCGTGAAAGCCGCTGTTACCATCCCAGCGGAGGCCACTGCATCAGCCTTAACACAGAATCTTGATGAAAAAGTATCAAGGCCCTTGATGATGCCCCAAGACCTAGCTATACGAGCGAGCTCGACTACAGACTTCCCAGTAACGACTGGGCCCGACCAGGGTACATACTTGCCGGAGGTGAGAGCGTCCCTTACGGCTTGCCTTTCACGTGAAGTGTCGAGGACGTAATATTGCCACAAATTCAATCCTTCAATCATCGGACTGAACGCGTTGAGAAGGGTATTGATGTCCTCTTCGGAATCGATAAATGCGGGGAGTCCTTTGGTTGCAAGATTATCAGAGAATTCGATCATGGCAGTGTCGAGTTCAAGAGCAGGGGTTAAATGAGGGGAATTAGCAGGGCTAAAACCTTTGTAGGAAGAACATTATCAGCTGAACTGCCACCCTGCAGCTGAGAGAATACAGACCTGCTTCGGGATGTTCGATTAACCAAGGAGTATCATTTGCAGTGTGATTGAGGACAACATCGGTCAATGCTAACAAACCGTATTCTTCTCTTGCGACCTTCAGAACCTGTTCGATTTTGCCAGGATCAGTACTAACGGCAGGATCAAACTTCAATTGATTTCGGAGAGAATATGGGCTTCCGCTCTCGCCCCGCTCCTGCAAAGGCGTCCAATGCAACATAGTGTATCCACGCTGGGAAGCTTCCTCGAAGTGTTTGCGCCATTGCGCAATGGGCCCCATCCACTTCGACACGACGGTCAAGATTGCAAGGCCATCGAGCGGCAGATTGATGTATTTGTCCTTGCTCACAATCGCACCACCATTGTTGGGGGATAGAGGCTTCAAAGTCTGAAAATCTAAGATGGGACTGCGAGCTTTGATTCTGAGATGAGGATCGATGTTGAAAAAACCTTCACGGCCCTTGATTCGTTGGCCGGGTGTATCGCTATCATATTCGACCCAATAGACAAACGCGCCCGCGTGCGATATGGGAAGATCAATCTGAATTGGTCTTGAGTAGTCTGTAGGAAGCCTGTGTGATCATGTCAAACCCGATATATGCGGATAAGATCGCGAAAGACGCGTACTTTCGCTCGGCAAAGCGTTCGCGTCCGAAAATTCCACCATCAAGAGGGAAATTGGTTTTGAAGACACCGTTTCTGGCAGCGGGAGTACCTGCATCGATCGAGACACGGAGAATGTACGGGATATATGCAGGAGGAAGGCGTATGTACTGAGGGATGGCTCAGCATTACTCAATACGCGTAGAGCTAGAATACACGCACTGAGCAGTCTTTGTATGGGCCACCATCTGTATCAAGGCGGAGCTCATATACACGAGTTAGAGCATCTCCCGGACGAATGCGAGATTCAAAAAACTCTATCCCCTCATCAGCGGGAGTCTTGGGGGTCGTCGGGGTTGCTGGGGTATTGGAACTCGCCGTAGACGATGGTGGAATCACAACTGCAGGAGGCTTTTGCTGCTGTGGATTCTGCTTTCTGGGCTTCGCCATCGTAAACAACAGCGAGACAGATGGGAGATGTGGAGGTTGGAATTCAAGACGGACGCGAGGCCACCACATCAAGGCATGGGTCGTACAAGTGATGTCACTGATCATGATTAGGTAATATCACAAAGGTAGAATATTCAATGTCAACCCTCAGAATTCTAGTATGTTCCCACTAGACAGAGGGTCTTAGATTATCATTATGCAGCTGCCCCACACCAGCACACTGGGGCAACATAATTAGTGGTCCAGTCCCCGAGATATCCTTAATCCGTCCGAATAACTGCCTCTGTAAGGGTCGTGCGGTCAGGTTCCAACTCCACGGAACTGAATGAAAAACAACGAACTGAAGAATTCATATGATAGCCAACAAAGTGCCGTACTAGGCACGATGGTCAACACTCGCGGTGTTAGGCCCCGACCGAAACCCTTTACACCATCTCTTCTCCATATGACACGGAATGCATCCGTCATTCCTCTGCAATTCCGAATATCCGAGTCTGTTGAGGTCCCACGAGTCTGCAAAATTGTTTTGGCTACGTCCAACGGAGTCGTCACGGCAGCCGCAACGGCCCCGGCAACAGCACCTGAAACGATATGTGTGGTCGGTGAGTACTGATGTGAAGGATTCATAAACCGTTTGAGTTGTTCATAAACGGTGAATTGAATCGCGTTGAATGGTATTGAGATGGCTAACGTCGTTGGATAGGACACGTAGAATGCTGCAAGACCTTCATTACGGAAGACCGTCCGTGCGCAGGCAAACACAGAACGAAATTCAGACTTGTGCAACTGCATCCGCTGTTTGACAACTATAGTTTGGAGTTAGTAGTTAGTATACTCAACGGCCAGTCGGAAAATTTTGTGCACCGTCAAAGGGATTCATGAGAGCATCACTGGCAATAGTAGCTGAAGCACCCGCGAGTGCTAAAGGGAGTTTTCAAAAAGTCGGCGCAAAAGATAAAAAGGGCGACGCACATGTAGCGACCCACTGATTGCCTGCTTCGTTTCCCCCTGCTAGTTCCTTGACGGCTTCTAGTGTTCCAAAGTGCACCGCATGAGCAGGACCAGCTCCCAATACAACAGACGACACTCCACGCCATAACGCTCTTAATCCCTCCGTCGACGAAATTCTCGAAAAGGCGTTCCCAACACCACTGTACACGGCCACAGGAGATGCTGCAAAAACTTGCATCCGCGTCTATCAGAAGCATTCAACATCAAACAGAAGGGCTTGAGGCCTGAGGACTCAGAAACCGACTTTGATACTATCAACAGGGAACATGACTGCATGTTCAGAGATACCGGCCTGCAAACAAAATATAACTTATACACCGCAAGCACTCCCTAGGATTTGGTCACTCACGAGGGCACCAGCAAGCATATTCACCTACAAAAAAGGTCACGGATTTTCATCATCCTAAGAACCGCGACGTACCGCGAACCCCGCATTAGCTGGCAAGGCCTCATAATCTATTTCCTCAGCCATGAGCACGACCCGTCAGAGACAACTAAGCTAGATAACCGAGAAAGAGCCCGTGCAGCGTGGTGAGGTGGCTATTTTTTAGGAGGGAAGACGAAAAAGAATCGCGGTGTTGGATCGACTTTACGTGTAGCGGACGGCGATTGCCCAGATAGCCGAGTACCTGATTTTTTTTCACAACACCGAACTCTCTTGAGCTTCCGGTAGAGATGAATCCTACCGGTATTACATTCGCATTCTCAACCTCTAGTGAACACAGCTGAGAAACCGCTATGAATTAATTATCGCCGGCATTCATCCCACGACAGACGAAACGACCAATGCCGCATCTCATCCTATCCCGTTATGCTGCTCAAAAACGCTCAGGCCGAGCGGGTGTATACATGTAATCACATATCTCGACAAGATCTTAGTACAGGTAAGTAACGATACTTCGCGAGCAACGCTTATCCAATAAGGACAATATAACCGATATCTCTCCAAAGTTTTGGACAGTGCACAGGAGAACTAATAACTAATAAACGCCAGTAGATGTATACAAACGCGGTGTGGAGACTCAGGGTGTACAAAACAAATTAGTAGATTCCCAAGGCTCCGAGTCATCGTACGCAAGGCTCTTTGAGAGTCTAATGGTTCACAACTCGTTCATGAAATCGGACTGGTTTATTGCATCTAGAAGTGCTGGTAAGAGGCTCAAGACTCAAACGACGGCCTTACACATTTAGACGTGCCGAAGTTCAGCGTTGGAGACAAAATGAGATCCTCCCGCACATCGATACCCTGATCCCACGTTGATCCAACGATAGCCTGCCACACAATGTCCCATATCACGAAGTGCCTTCTGCACTCTTTCTTCTTTCTCTTTCCTCTCTTTCCTGTGCTCTTCGTCGAGCCTACGTTTTTCTTCAAGTCTGCTCCTCTCGTGTTCAGCAGCAAGTTCTTTGAGACGCGCAGCTTCTCGTAAACGTTTTAGTTCTTCGCGCTCCGCTTCGTCCTTTGCAACAGTACGTTTGAGTTTCTCAGCAAGTGTTTTTTCCCTCCGCACAATTTCATTTTGTTTCTCAATCTCCTGCTTCAGCTTCTCTGCTGCTTCTCGTTCTCTCATCTCTCGGTCGCGTTCTGCGTTTTTGCATGCCTCTAAACGATTCCATTCTGAATCTGATACCCCAAGATCACGTTTGTCGAAGCCCGCAGCCGGTAGCGTATAGTCTCTCGCCGCAATATCCCTGGTAGGTGCTTTCTCAGCTTCTGTTATTGTTGGAGCCATCCGTGTAGCAGTTGAATAAGGATCCTGGAAGGGCGGAAGCTGATGTTGTTCGTGCGTTTCAACTTCCCTACGGGGTTTTGTCGTACTCCTTCCTTGTTGATCCTTCAGCATATTCTCCACACACCGAATGGCGTCTTCGACCGATAGCCTGATTGGCGTATCATCAGCCTGCGAGTCTGACAGAAAGGCAGCCTGTATCATCTTTTTCGAGAGCTGGATCATATCCCGTGCATTTCCCCAGGTAGGAAGAGTCGATGTCTCAAGGATGAGGCTCGACATGCGACGATACGCATGAGATGATGCGTCGCTTATTTCGGGGAACTGCACCATCTTTTTTGCAAGCTCTCGTTCTAAGATCTCGAGACAGCGTGCCGGCTCCATGTTGCGGAGGAGAACCTCCTCTGGGAAACGACTAGCCAAACCAGAGTTGACAGAAAAAAGGTCATTCATATCTTGGTCGTACCCGGCCAGTATGACGATGATCTTGGATTTGAACTTGTCCAATGTCAGGTCGGCGACAAGTTGATCAACAGCTTCTTTGGCGAAGTGGCCCTCACCCAACCTATACGCCTCATCAATGAATAAGACCTTGCCCAACGCCTTTTCAAGCAATTTTCTGGTTTTCGGACCAGTTTGCCCCACATAGCGACCCACGAGATCAGAAGCAGAACACTCAATAACCTCTGGGGAGGATAACATGCCCATGTCGTAATAGACTTGTCCCATTTTTCGAGCAATTGTAGTTTTTCCAGTTCCTAAATGTCAATCAGATGGTCATTCAGCAAAACACCTATGTCAGCATACCTGGAGGGCCCTTGAAGACAAAGTTGGTGGGGATTTGACTTCGATCGTCGACATTTCTACTCTTCAACTTCGCAGCAAGACGTTGGTAGCCTTCTAATTGCTCAACAATCCTCTCGCACCCGACGACATCCTCGAATAGCTTGGAAAGATTAGAGGATGCACGTTTGGCTCGATCGTAGTCAGGATCAAAGTCTTGGCTTTCGAAAATGATGTCGGAGAAGCCTCCTTTGATTTTCGAAGCTCGAGCCTGATAGTTCTGTTTAGCCTTGGTGATAAGATTTTCGACTTCTCCGCCATTGCCGAAGTTTGGACGGTTTCGAAGGCGACCTAAAATTTCAATCGCGACTGCTTTAGCAGCATCGGTAGCGGAAAGGTCTCGTGTCTTGAGCTTCGAGTTGAGGATTTGAAGAAGCTGCTCGTCGTTGAAGTCCTCAAAGTTGAATGCATCCTCGATGGCAAATCGTCGTGATAAACCCGGATTGACGTTCTGTTCGGGACGAACATTAATGTTAATAGCAGTACATACCTGGGCCGATATGATTCACCAACCTGGAACATCTCGAGCATTTGGTCTTTGTAACCCAGTAAAAGGACACATCTGTCATCCCCAGGAACGCTCTGGATTTCAGCGACAAGAGTGTCGATGACCGCTGTTTTATAAGGATCACTACTTTTCTCAGCCTCACCCGAACCGCCATGCAACATATACGCCTATTAGAAGTCATTATCTCATCATGTAATGCAAGGCAGGGACATACTTCGTCGATGATAAGGACCTTGCCAACTGAGGTCGCGAGGATCGCTTTGGTCTTGGATTCAGACTCGCCTAGGACAGATCCTATGAAATCAGATGGGTTTTTCACCATGACTATAGACAGGGTCAAACGGCTATCAACGTGGAGTCAAGTCGACATAGCTCACCTTCTCCATTACTAAGAAGACCGAGGTCCGCCAATATTTGGCCATAAAGCATAGCGACTGTCGTTTTTCCTGTTCCCGGGGAGCCTATGAACACTCGATTCAAAGAAACGTCGAGAGGAGTACGTTCGTGGAGTTCACGCTGATAATTCTGGTCAACAAGACTGATCAAGTTGTCGACGGACTCCTTGACAGCATTCAGTCCGATAAGACCTTGGAGTTTCTTTAATGCGGCGCTTTCAGACCTTGCCTTAGAAGGATCGGGACCAATGAGGTCGGAGCCAGAAATAAAGTAGTCATCGGGAAGTTGACCTTGCCTGCGTTCGTCTTGGATCCGTCTGGCCTGACGCCGCATGACTTGATCAAACATGTTCTGTAAAGCACGAGCATTACCAAACCCCGCCTTTCCTCGCCCTCTGCCCAATCGTCGGATCGTTATGCGGGCATAAAGGCCGTCGAGTCCATCTTCCACCTTCCCTTTCCCCTGAAAGTGAGATTCAACCTGTCTCTTGAACATGTGCAAGAGCTCGGCGTCAGAGTAGTCGTCAAACTGAAGCTGATATGGTACACGGCTGACTAGACCGGGATTATGTTCGAAGAAGGTCTCCATCTCTTTACGATAACCAGCAAAAATGAAGACAATGGTCCCAATGTTGTTTTCCATTTCTGCAAGAAGGAAGTCGAGAACTTGTTTGCCTTGGAAGCTATGCGCGCTCGTCAACTGATAGGCCTCATCAACGAACACGGTGCCACCCCCAGCATTGATGACTTCTTCGAGTTGTTTTTTTATCCCAGCTACACCATCATTGGCAAGGCGAGCACCAGTTGTTTCAACCCACGCATTGCCCGACAGTACCTGAAGCGAGGTTAATAACTTGCCGTAGGACCGAGCAACTGTGGTTTTTCCTATGATTTATCAAAGTTAGTCGCAGTAAAATAAATCTACGGCTACAATCACCAGTTCCGGGATTACCAACAAGAACAATGTTAAACCTTTCGCGTTTAAAAGAAGCTCCTTGTCGCTTCTTTGTCTCGATGACGGCTTTGACCGACAGGACTTGTTCCTTGACCCGCTCCAGTCCGGTCATAGCCATGATGGAATCGATTTCGGCACTTGAAGCACCTTCTACATCCTTCTGACGCTGCCATTCTAATTCTGACGGTGAAAGAGGTATTGGTTTCAGACTCGACTCAGCAAGTCTTTGTGACGCTTTGGATACTGCGCTAGAGTTTGAGGGATCAGCAGCTGCTATGTGTATGTGAGATCACAACCACTCCAAGAGGAATAAGAACAACAGACCTTGCGACGACTTTTTTTGGCTATCACCTGAGGATCCGAGTCCAAAGTATGTCGACAAAAATGAGGACTGTATGGATGAGGATCTTGACTGAAGGGGAGCCGAGAGGGTTGCATTGGATGGTATATTATTGGCACGAGACTTGGCCGCTTCCAAGTCTTTCTCTTTCTGTTGGAGTGCAATCGCCCTGTCTTCCGCTCTGCGATTGTCGTTTATTCGTTGTTCTTCCTGAGCGATAGCCTCATCCAATTCGGCCATTCTACGATTATGTGCAACCTGATCCGCTTCCCGTTTCTGCTGTAGTTCATGGTCCTTTTGGCGCTTCTTTTCCGCTGCTTTCGCCTCTCGTTCACATTTTGCGCATGCAGGTGGTGGGTTCTCATGGCACTTCCAGGTCTGTCGATGCCCATTAGAGCACTGCGTAAATATGATACGTTCGCAAGGCATCTTGGAATGATCGGACAATTGGTGGCATTTGGATTGACAGCTATGTTGGCCACAATTTAGGATGGTGCGACTAGGTATTGGAAATGAACAAAAATCACACTATACCAACACCACACTATGACATACCAGGGTTCCATACACCCGCCGTCCGGGCAGTGTAGCTCAAAATCTTCTGGACGGCTCAAAATGGCCGTTCTGTTGGGGTGCTGCTCGCAACGGACCGGCAGCCCCTCGTAGATATGTTTTCCATCCTTGAGTTGTTTGAACAAGCGTGTCCAGAGATCACCACCCTTTTTAGAGTTTTCAAAAGTTCGCATATTGCCGATCATAATAAGAGCGTTGCGAGCTCGAGACAGAAGAACATTCAGTCGCTCTGGGGAGAACATAAAGCCAATAACATTACCCTCGTTGCTTCGCGTCAACGACACAATGACAATGTCACTTTCTTCGCCCTGATAGTTATCTAGCACGGATTCAAACTCGGTAAGGCGACAGAAGCATAGCAATATAGACTGACAAACCTATCGTGGCGAGACGTATTTGCCGTTTCCCGGCCGCAGCAGTTGCCGCAGGAACAAGACCAGCCTTTACCAAATCGAATGAGTCGAGGTCATTGAGGACTGGATCATTATTTGATTTCTTCAAAGCCTGTCGAAGTTGCTGGAGTTGACCAAGGTAGGGGGTGAGGATGACGACTGCAGCTGTCCCGTACCCTTGCTGTGCAAGGTACTTCAGGATTTTGATGACCATTTCAACCTCAAAAGAGTTCTTCTTGGATGAAGTTGATTCACCATCTCTACGGTCCTTGAGCTGGGAGTCATTATCTTCTGGATGGTCATGGTTGATGAAAATTATGTTGTCCTGAGCTCCACGCAGGTCTGGGCGATTCTTTGTCTTTGGAGCATCAACAAGTTCGGGATATGTCAGTTGTCTAATGAGGGAAGATATTTCTGGGCGCATCCGATGTTGTTCGGTGAGTTTGGCATGCGGATAGCCTTTAAGGATGAGGCGCTCAAAAAGGGACCTATTAAGATCGTATCCCTCTTCCTTTTCCACGGTGAGTTCATATTTATTGACTTTAGGACGAAGCTGCCTGATCCAGAACAACTGAGTGATACTGAAACAGTAAGTAGGTAGGATCAAGACGTACTTGTGGTCTCCTATCAAGATCAGTTGCGACGTTTGCGGCGCCAAAGAAGTCAGAACATGACTTTCGAGGATTTCTCCTGCCTCTTCGACAAGTAGAATGTCGGGTTTGGCAGCTCGGATGCTGTCACTGTATTTGGCGGCAGCGGTCGTCGTGCACCCGATTATCCGCTTTGACCGTAAAATGTGGGTTTCTTTCTCCGCCCAGTATCTCGTCAATTCATCCTGACATTTGTTGTACGCAGCGGCAACGCGATACATGCCATCGATCTGTTCTTGATATATACTATTGGTCCAGGAATCAAGATGCTCCTTGCGAGCTTTCAATGGCATTGACCAAATATCCGCTGCTTGTTGAACGACAGGATCATTCTTGAAGATTCCTGCACCCCGACCGGCAGCCCATTCACTCAGTAAATAGAAGTCGTCTATTGCCTTGCCCCGTCTACCGATAAAGGTTGAACCATCAGAGGCGCGAGGAACCTTGAAAGCAGCATAAAAGTTCTCGTGTTCAAATTCCAGGTATTCCATGATGTCTTTGTTTGACATATTGGAAGACACATATGTCTTGAATCGTGCTTCGAAATCTTCTAGGTGAGCTTCAGCACAAGTTTTAGCCATGTCTATCAAGGCCCAGCCGGCTTTAATGCGTCTGAAGTCGGATTTTTGCTTTTGTAAGGTCAGAAGTTCGGTACGAGAAGTTGATTTGCTACCCAGCCGAACGACACTGGATTCTGGAATGCCAATGTCCAAGAGGCCCGTAAGGATATCGTCTAGAGCGTGATTTGTGTAGCACACGACAAGTATGGTCTGTTCGGTGAAACTATGGAGCGCTTTCCCGATGAGCGATCCAATGAAAGATTTACCCGTTCCTACCATACTTGGTAGTCAGTTGCGTTATATTGCGAAGAGGTGAAATTTCTATACCTGGTGGGCCTTGAATCAAGGATACACTTTGAGTGATGCCAGAGAGAAAAGACGCCGCTTGGGATTTATCCAATTGAATACTCTTCTGCGTCTTGATAATACTCTGGATGTTGGCGGTGGGCCTGTACCGCAGAGTATCTACAAGTGTCTCTAAGGTCCGATGCAGGGGTACTGATTCCACAGGAAGATTAGGGTTCCAAAGCATCAGCTCTCGGGACAGTTGTAAACTATTCATCTGCTGAAGGCGTCTTAAAATAGGTTCGTAAGCGAAGACTGCAGTGTCAATTTGAATGAGCTTGATGTTGCGCCCCCTTTTGAGTCTGAGAAAAGTCTTGTTGATAGCGGCCTCTCCTTCGATCTCCAGAACAATTACAGGAGGCTTCTTAGCAAGGAGGTCCTCGTCCCGATTGAGAGTCGGAAAGCCTACAATATCCGCATCGACCATGAGGCAACCCATGGACTGGTGTCTGAAGAAGTTTTTGTTCTCGGTCAAATATCTCTTCCGGTTTTTCTCCTTCCGCCATTGCGAATGGGGGAAATCGTCTCGACACTGGAAAGTCATTCCCCATTTGACCCTCCTGGTGGCGGGGCCAAAGTACAGATCCTTAAGCACCAGTCCATCGAGGGTCATACCTCTATGATGGCCTTTCTTTTTGCCAGAGGCAATCTGAAGCTCCTCCTTCATCTCGTAAAGCATATCTTCGCGTAGTAGGCGAAACTGATTGTCGATGTGAGTGGCAAAACGAGTAGATTCTTCATCAGCCTCCACAGTTGCACTGTGCCTGTAGAACGGGCGTTCGGTTGATGTAATCTCGTCTGCTGTCGGCAGTATGGCTATTGCACGGAAATCGTCGAAGTCGTTATCATGGCGACCGCCGGGGCCAGGATCTCCGGCGACGACGGTGCCAACACTGCACGTTTCTAAGACATGTTTAATCTTGTGTCCATAAGTCCGGATTGCATTATCTGACGATACCAGAAGGGTGCTCAGGACACTCGTGGCTTGGGTTCGATAGGGTGCGGTTTGTGAAGTGGGTAAGGTTACAAGATGATGAAGAAGCCAAGCGAATCTGACTTGGGCACTACTTTCCAGCAAGCCGGAGGTGAAGGCTTGACGGAAAGCATCCCAAAAGATGGGGGGATCAACAATTTTGGCGATTATTGTATTCAGGAATGAGCCACCAGCGATGTCTTTTAGCTCTGGGGATGAAAGAAAGCCCAAAAGCTGGGCGCCATACGAGTTGAAAAATTCCGGGGTGAGGGTGAAACGCATCGCAGCCTGAACAGAGTCAAGGCCAGCTTTACTGGCAATGAGGCTGTTCAGGCAAGAGGGACGATCTACCTGAGTGCATATCGCCTCTATAAACAGGGAGGTCTTTGTTGGGGTGAGAGGATCTTTTCCATCAATTATGGAGTTGAGTATTCTGCGGAGCCTTACAGCTCGAGCTGGGTCCATGGCGAATTGTGGGATCAGCTGAGGTTGGAGACAAAGTCGAGGCTTTTCATATACTTATCTCGGCGCTCAAATAAGGTTCAATCTTCGGCAGAAGATTCCAAACGACTGCGCCGGCAGGATAGCAATGAAATCCGTGCTATGTCTACGTGATTGACGCCCAAGGACTCGGATATTATGTTATTCCTTTATCATAAGAAAAAGAAAACAGTATAAGCTTGCGGAAGGAAAGCGGGGCGAGTTTCTCCTGGAGAAACAAGAGCTGGAAGTATTTGTCCAAGACAGCTTTTCGATGATGGATTTTCCGCATATGTCACGGTAGGGTAGTAGAAATGGAAAGTGGTCTGAATAGTGGCTGTGTGCAGCAAAGTTTCTTTACTCCGTTTGATTCCTCGAGGTAAAAAAAAAGGTCGTATATGAAAGTGCAAATGGAGGTCGACCTCGTGTTCAAGCTCACGATCAAGTGCCGAAAGTCCAAAAAAGAGTTGCTCCAAGCTGTCGTGAAGTGAGCATGCCTTGTGTCAACCTAAGGAAGCCTCCTTGGATTCAAAGTATGTGCATCTTCTGGGCATAAAAGAAGGCTCTACATACGGAAGAGCAAGGTGACCAGCGAGTGCGGGCAGAGTATTTAGAGGTTTTGAGAGGGCGGAGGCTGTCGATAAATAAGGTGCTGAGTGTGGCATGTGAAGGCCATGCTTTGTAATTGCCGGCCAAGATTGTTTCGTAGCAATGACCTCGCTGACGCTGCCACTGGCGACGACGGCCTACGACTCGGGCGCCATGAGCGACTCGTCTGCAGACTGCATCCCCAAGTTTCCGCACACCCGGGCCCAGCTTTCTGCCATCGCACGCCAGCACAAGCCGCTGGAGACATACGACGGGCCCGACGAGTTCAATCGCGTCTCCTCGTCCTTTGTCAATCGCGTGGTGGCCCTGCTGGTCGACGAACAGGAGGAGGAGCTGAAGGCACTCCTCAAGAGCACCTATGGGGTGGATGACGAGACGGTAAGTGCGGCAGCCACATGTGGGTCTTTGGGGTCACTGACTGTGAGCAAGCAGGTCGAGCAGCATGTCCTGGAGCTGATGCACAAGCACCGAGACGATCTTGCGGGGGTGCCGTTCTTCTTCTTGACGTCTGCGCGGCGGCCAATGTCGCGGCCGTCGTCGCGGAACTCGGGGCGGCTGCATGGGACGCGGCCGGATGCACCGAACTCTGCGCCGTCGTCGCCGCTCGCAATGGCCTTTCGTCGACCGCTGTCGTCGCCGCTTGCGGGTGCAGCACAGCCCTCGTCGTATGCGCGAAGCGACTACTCGCCGCAGTCCTCGCCGATCCTTGCGCACATGCAGGCGACACAGGCCCACGCTCAGTTCACCGCCAGTCTCCCCGCATCGCCTCTCTCCTCTCCCCGTCTTCTCAATGCAAAGGCTTCAGAGTTCAAGCCCATCCCCCGTCCCCTCTCTGCCGCTCCCTCCGCTCCTGCTTCCTACCTCCGCACCGACACCCCTTCTCCTGATCTCTGGGCCCAAAGGGCGACCTCCAATCTTGCCATCGCCGCCCCTCTCATCGCAGACCAGTCCCCATCTCAGCTCCCACGCTCCCTCACTCCCAGCTCCTCACTCCGCACCAGTCTTCGCCCTGATGATGACGATGAGCACGACCCGTTTGATCCCTTTGCCCCCAGCCCCACTGCTCCCCCTTCTTTCCTTCCACTGCCCGTTTCCGACTATGATAATATCCACTGGACCTATCAAATGCCTCCTTACAACTTTACAGAGGACTCCCCAAACGAGCTCCAGCTTCAGGATCTTGGTCCAGAGATCGACCCGGATGCTCAGTCCCAGCTTACTGACGGCATGACCCCATTCGACGTCCTCACCTCTGTCTTTGGCTCAACCCTCGCTCCTTCCGAGCTGGAGGAGGCTCTTGCTGCAAATGGTTACGACTTTGACCGTGCCATGGCCTGGCTTGTTGATCGCGGTCCCGCTACACAACCTCCACCCCAGGTCCGTATGCAGTCCATGGGCGGAAGAGTTACCCTAGTCTCTCGCGATCCAATGGGAAACGGCCGTGGCTCTCGCAACAATTTTCCAAACACCAATGGGCCTCGATATACCACCAATGGCACTGGACGCGCACGGCCCGTACCCGGAGGAAACAGAGTATGCCGCTATTTTATGGCGGGAGAGTGCCTTCGTGCCGATTGCAGATTCAGGTTAGCATCAACAGTCCTTTTTATTCGTCATCTTTTTGTAACAACACTTTTAGCCACGACCTCGAACGTGCTCTTTGTCGTTTCTGGCTACGAGGTACCTGTGCTAAACAAGAAAATTGCGAGTTTCTCCACCACCTTCCCAAGGATGCTGACCTTTCAAGCCTCAACATTGCCATGGCGCGCGCCAACATTCAGCCTGGTACAGGCCCCCTTGGCCACTTGCAGCAGCAAAACCCGGCGAATGACGAATTTCCAGTCCTCGGCTTCGAGACCGGCCCGGCAGCCGGCGCACGTGGTGGACGACGTGGTGGCCCCTATAACGATCCCAGTCGAACGCGCTTCGCTGCTGCTGTCAAGAAACCTGCTCCCGCTTACCCGCCAAACGCCAGCAATGGTGGTGACTCGGCAGTTGCTGCGCGTATCGGTGGCCCGTCTGCTGACCTCTTGCAGCATCCACAGGGCCGATCGGCGGTTGTTGCTCCGCGCCCTTCGCCCCGCATCAAGCTCCGCGCACCACTCCTCCTCCCGACGCTCCCCACGGGAGAATCTATCAATAGTCTGTACATGTCATACAGGCAGAGGGCGCTGCAGCTTGGCGCGGCGAGGAATGCATGCTTGTCGCGTGCGGCGGACGCGTGGCGTCGCGGTGATGGAGCCGCGGCCAAGCGCTTCAGCAGAGAGGGACATGAGCTGAATGCGAAGATGGCTGTCGAGATGGCTACTGCTGCAAGGAACCTAGTGGCGGAGCGTGCAAAGCTCGCTGAGCAGGCAGTGAGGAACAGGGATGCAGCGTGGTCGGACGATCCTGGCGATCGTGGCGCGCGCGGAAATTCGTGTGGCGGGGGATGTGGTGTATGTTTGGGTATTGCGAAGAGGGACATTGGAGATGGCAAGTTGTCGTCTGAAGAGAGGATGGAGGCTATGCTGGATTTACATGGGCTCCATTCGAATGAGGCGACTGAGGTGTTGGAGCAATTTTTGTTGGCTGTAAGTTTGGATTTTCAATTGAAGGGTTTCTTTAACGTGTTTATGATTCTTTAGCTTGAGAGCGAACATTTCTATGGCTTGGGTACGTACATCCATCTGCGTTATACATCTCGTGTCTCACATCTTGATCAGCTTTCGCCATCGTCGGTGAAGAGAAACACACCGGCACTCAGGACGTTGCCCGCGGTGCCTCCCGTGCCCGTCTGGCTGCGGGTGTCCGCGAGTGGCTGCACCGTTGGGGATACCCGTGGAGCGAGAGAGATGGTATCATCTGCATTGATCCCCTCACTCATGCTTCAGAATAGACGGTTCTGTTGGAATTCCAAACTCAAGGAAAATAAATGTAAAACAGAATATCGAAAAGGAAAATAAATTTTGACGGTTATAGACTGTCTCCTTGTATGTTTTGTAATTTTGCTACCCCTCTCGACTTTGCTTTTCTTTGCGCACCATTGCTCGACTCCCCCTCTTTCGCAATTCTTGTAATTTCTCCCCCCCTTCTTCTTGACATGTGTGTATAATTCAACTTTTAACTCGGGAATTACTGGCTAGACCAGTGACACAAGCTTTGGCAGCGAATGGTTACGAGGCATTATTGGATGTTGATGGCAAGTCTGCTTCCTTCCATCACAACGTCGGTTACCACCGGATATCGCAGCCAAAAACTTGCCCGACTATCAAGCATGGGTTTTGGATACTTTGCCCGTAGGCTATTTCAAGATTTTTCTTTTCGATAGACTAGTACTTGTGGGGGATCGATCACGAAGGTTACCTGGTGACACTCAGGCAGGGAGTTCTTAACACCGTATGTCCAGGACGTATGTAACCTCAAATCCAAAGAGGTTCTATTCCAAGGGGGTAGATCACGCTAACAACTGAAGTGGAAGAGAGTGCGACGACTTCATCTCTGGAACGAAATCAGACGGCATGGCCATGGAACCCGATGAAGAGATCCAGACATGTCGTCAAGCTGCCTTGACTGTTGATCAACGTCCATTAGCCTATATCATGAGGAATGGAAGATTGACGAGGCTAGGTATGGATCTCGAAAGACGGACGGCAGATACCAAATAGGCAGCTGCGAACCGGTGTGGCCGTCAAGATGGGACCCAGAAAAGACATTATGCAACCATGAACTTAAATCAAGGGTGTATCTAACACCGATGTTGCCTATCGTATCGAGATTGTGTACCCGACCCACTAGGCGAGCGCTGTACCCAAAGAAACGTCTTGAGATTGATGAACGAGCATAGAAGGATCGAAACCGGGAATTCCCATTACCCCGCCTGCGTCGATGAACAAGGAAGGGAAGACGATATCCGTTTCAGGATGCACATGTTGAAAATGAGTGACATGGACAAGAAGTACCGTGAACATACATGAATTATCTGAAATATACCTAAAAGCATTCCAGAAAGTCGGGGATCAAAACGACGCTCAACGTATGCAGGCCGGTTATCTCAATGTTATGGTGGTCTAAGATCGAATGGTCGTGCGAGCAAGTTAAGAAGCCAGAGCTAATGCTTCCTCTAGGTCATCTTCGTCTGTCAGCAATGCAGTCGCTGGTGATGCGTTGCCGTAAATTACACGCTGAATCACAATCGCTAAAATAGAATGAACTACTGGGGAAATTAAAGGAGAAAGAATGGCTCTCACCACAATCAACTGACAGCTGAAAAATGGCGCACGCTTTGAATTGAAGTGGAGAGTTCTGAAGGAAGAAGTACACGGTTCTATGAGTATCTCAGCCCAAGGCAACAAGAAGGAAACTTGATTGAACAATACTTGAAAGAATCGCCACCTGCCCAACCAACAAGCGTCGACATGCGGAAGCCATAGAGTGAGCGTTGCTTATAGTTGCTGTATACGAATCAGCCATGGTCCGAACATCGAATATAGGTAGAACCTAATGAGCTGCGGTATGGGCAGTGTACTCTCAAGTCCTAATGCCACAAAGCCGAGAATAGACACGAATATTTCGAAGCGGCTGAAAATGAGGAAAAGGATAGCTTGGCACAGACTAGAGGACATATTCAGGGAAGACAGTGAGACAGTAGAGCACGACGCACATGAGACCCGCTAGAAATTCGATATATTGCGAGTAGTTGGGCCACTGCCAAAAGGAAAGAGGACGCGTTGATCCTCCTAAGGCTTCGGGGCTGAGTCTGGGACGATAGAGAATACAGATGTATAATAGAGTGAGCTGATAGAGATTATAATGAATCGAGGATTTTAGCATTATAGACATTGCAGACCTGGGCCAGAATCATCAAGATTGACTGGATGAGGAGGGCGAATTCAAAACGTTTTCTGGCAATTTGCTTCAGTCAGACGAGTCATAGATTGTTTAGACGATGAGGCACACCCTAACCAGAAGAAACATCTTGTAATATTGGCTATTAATCTGTGGTTGCAAGTCAGTCCGGAGTCGTAGTGCTGCGGGCTCATGAACCGAAGTAATACCTACAAGATCGCGCAAACGTCACGGGAGAATCCTATAGAGTCCCTGTCCAGTTGTGAGTGCCAGCTATGACTTAGAATCAGCAGAGAAACGCGCTTTTTTCTGATTATTGATACTGCCTGGTCAGCATAAACCTGACAAGCGGCGACACATTAATATTGATAATTTCGAGAATCGCAAAGAAACAGCATACCAGAGGCGGGCCGACAGCCATTCCTATCGACGCCAATGTTGCCAACCAGGACATCTTGAAAAACCAGACCAAATCTTGTAGACGAGTGGGACGAGGAAGTCTGAGCAACTCCTAAGCGAAGGTCGAGTTCACAGTCGCGAGCCGCTGTGCCAAAGTGATGTCACGTGTAAGCATTTCATCTCAAGATGCCGGTCCTGCATTTCATTCTCAAGATGCCGTCCCTCTCGGTTGCGACTCGGACAGACTAACGTTGTACACGAACAATTTCAAAATTGGCTGGAAAATAAAACCAGAACGCTTTTCTTTGCTTCACATAGACCTTTCACGACTGGATATCGTCACCTACCCTCTCCAATTCTTGTCGGGTAGTGAAACCATCACAATTTCTGAAATCATGACTACTCGCAACAAATCTCCCGAGGATGTAGCAGAGTTGAAGAAAGCATTGGCTACAAAGACCGAGGAGGAGGTTCAGGCGTCCGCCGGTAGGTATTCACAACCGTGCTACACTCTTCGAAAGTCAAATCAAATGGGATGATTCAGTGCCACCGATATTGTGTTATTGCTGCGCCTCGATTCTCATGACTGTGGTCAACAAGGTTAGTGGGTTGGCTTTGCCAAGTACCTCTGTCGCTGGTCTGAGCGTTAACGATCACTAGTTCGTCGTGTCTGGTGTCAACTTTTCTATGACGTTTCTTCTGCTCGCAATGCAATCAATCGTCTGTGTCTTGTGTGTATTGGCAGCAAAGAAGGCGAAACTCATACAATTTCGACCTTTCGATGTTGACGACGCGAAAGCTTGGTTTCCTATCAGCGCACTCCTTGTGAGCGTGATATATACTGGCTCCAAAAGTTTGGTGAGTATCTGCTACATCTGCTACTGCAAAGAGCAGCTGAACGAGTTCATTTGGCCAGCAATTTTTGAGTATACCGGTTTACACGATATTCAAGAACCTTACTATCATCCTCATTGTCTGTATGAACATCTGGCGGTTTTGGAGATTTACTGACCAATTTTTTCCGTACAGGCATATGGGGAAGTTATTTGGTTTGGCGGTCGGATTACGGGCTTGACCTTTGTGTCGTTTATTTTGATGGTGCGTCCTCCAATGAATTCAAAAATCGCGACTTTTCATTCATTATTGTAGGTCATCTCCTCCATCATTGCAGCATGGCCTGACATCATCGCCACGATGGAAAGTTCCGTATCTCCAGCCAACACAGCTGCCAGTTTAGAGTCGTTCACCGGCGCTGCCCATGAGTTGAACATTGGTTATCTGTGGATGCTCGTGAATTGCCTCGCAAGCGCCGGTTATGTGCGTTCTGTTTTTAATTGAGCAGAAGCTTAGCTGATGGCTCACACCCATAGGTACTTGCCATGCGAAAACGGATAAAAGTGACGGGATTCTCAGATTGGGACTCGATGTTCTATAACAATCTATTGTGCATTCCTGTTCTAGTCATCTGCTCCTTGCTTGCCGAAGACTGGGCGAGCGAGAGTTTTGCTTTGAACTTGTGAGTCTCTTGGTAGTAGGTAGATTGTCAGAGCCTAAACGTTAACGTCATTATGTCCTATGATCAGCCCGCAGGAGACTCGTGTCTTTCTCTTACCTGCGATCGCCTTTTCTGGCGCCGCAGCGGTGGGAATCTCTTATACAACAGCGTGGTGCATCAGGATGACCAGCAGTACGACATACAGGTCAGCTCCATTCATAAGTCAAATTTCACTTCGATTGATCTCAATCCCAGCATGGTTGGTGCCTTGAACAAATTACCTGTCGCGGCATCCGGGATGATATTCTTTGGGGACCCTGTCACACCAGGCTCAGTGTCCGCAGTTTCCGTCGGTTTTTTGGCAGGGCTGATATACTCTGTGGCGAAGAATAATCAGAAGAAGGCCGATCAGCGGAAGGAGGCAGATACAATATTGCCTTTGGCCAGTCGTTCTCAGTCCTCGAAGAGGCAGTAGACCTAGCGTCAGTCGCCTCAGCGCGAGTGTTGGATATGATTGGATGTATGCTATGAGTACGTCACTTTGTGACCCTGCTGCCGTGCGTCACTTACCGTCTTGGATCCAGGCATTAGCACGATAGAGTAACCGTCGTGGACTTTTTTGCGTCCTTAAAATTTGTGGGTCCACAATGGAGCATGACCGACAGATCCTTTGAAGGACTGAAGGGCATAGGTCCTTGGGCTTAACGCTACCTAGTCTAGTACACAGTATTTAACTTAGTGGAAGGCTTGATTCCGACAAGCCTATAATGAAAGAAAAAGAGAAGAAATTTGGAAGACATCGACGTGTCGACCTTGTAGCCAATTCTTCATTGGCCTTGTGTGCTATCTCTCGCTCTGACTCATGACTCTGACTCGCGGGGGAAGACTGCGCTCAAGCTGCACCACAATGCGCCTAAAAATTAATTGTGGGGCAGATGGGGGCGGGGTTGGCTGTTTGGGGCGGAGCGCCGGTCCAGGAGAATGACGACACCCGGGTACGTGAATTGCCGGTCGCTTTCAGAAACGTCCCTCTTATCGTCGACAGCCTTGGCCACATCCAGCAGCGCCTAGGGGACGAAGATGAATTGGGTCGAACCCGATGGTCCACAGGAGGACTGCTGAGCTTTGCGGAACGAGGGAGGGTCCTAGACTCTATCTAACTAACTTGTTCAGCAATATTTTTACCTGATCTTCACATCGATAGCCGGTGAGGAAATGATCAAGGACCGATAAGATAACGGAACCGGAAATTGAGCGGGCACATCCGTCGGTTTCATTCCCTCAAATCTCGTCTCGGCTTGCTTCTCGTCCTACACCACCATGGCCTCCCAGCAGCCAGTTACCCTGCATCCTCCTAGGCTTTCTGGCCTGTTCGCCGGGTCGCCCAGTGCACCCGGCACCCCTGTACACTCCATCCAAACGATGAGAAGAAAGTCTGCTGGTCACGGCGGTCCACTGACCAAGATCCTTGTCGCCAATCGCGGTGTACGTGCCTTTATATCTTTGTCTTTCTGTTTTCTTGTAACACTATTTCTCTGGTCTCAAGGAAATCGCGATTCGCGTGTTTAGGACTGCCCATGAATTGGCCATGCACACAGTCGCGATCTACTCGTATGAAGATCGCTTATCGGCCCATCGTCAGAAGGTGTGATCTTGATAGACTGACAGTTTACCGGTCGTTCTGATGTTTTTGTGCTGCTCAGTCAGACGAGGCGTATCAAGTTGGAAAGGGTCTCACTCCTGTTGGCGCATATCTTGCTCAGGACGAAATTATCAAAGTTGCTCTCGAGCATGGTGTAGACATGATCCATCCGGGGTATGGTGGCGCGTATACCTTGGATTTTACTCTTTACCGATCTTCTACGCCTATAGGTACGGCTTTCTGTCGGAGAACGCGGAGTTTGCACGTAAAGTCGAGCAAGCTGGAATTGCTTTCGTCGGCCCTTCTCCAGAGGTCATTGATGGTCTTGGTGACAAGACCAAGGCGCGCACTCTCGGTCAGCTTCGCTATCTTAATACCTATGTTTGGATTTTTTGCTGATTTTTTATGGTTTCTAGCCATGAAGGTGGGCGTCCCTGTTGTTCCTGGCACACCAGGACCCGTAGAATCCTACGCAGATGGAGCTTCATTCGTCGAGGAATACGGTTTTCCCAGTAAGAACACCGCATTTTTTTCTTTATTTTTATGACTCAAGATATCATCATTCAGTCATCATCAAGGCGGCTATGGGTGGAGGAGGTCGCGGCATGCGTGTTGTTCGCGAACAATCGGACTTCAAGGCTGCCTTCGAACGCGCTGTTAGCGAGGCAAAGGCTGCTTTTGGTGATGGAACCGTTTTCATAGAACGCTTCCTTGAACGCCCGCGTCACATCGAGGTTCAGATTTTGGCTGATGCGCAGGGCAATACTATTCATCTCTTTGAGCGTGATTGTTCCGTTCAGAGACGTCACCAGAAAGTTGTTGAAGTTGCGCCGGCCACCCATCTCCCTGAGGAAGTTAGGCAGGCAATTCTGAGTGATGCGATCAAGCTTGCCAAGAGTGTCGGGTATAGGAATGCGGGAACGGCTGAATTCTTGGTGGATCAGCTTGGCAGGCATTACTTCATTGAGATCAACCCTCGTATCCAGGTCGAGCATACCATCACTGGTGAGTTGCACCGATGAGCTTCTTGCATTCATTAATAAAATTGATGTTGCAGAGGAAATCACTGGCATCGACATTGTCGCCGCCCAGATCCAAATTGCAGCTGGTGCCACTCTCCCACAGCTTGGTCTGACGCAGGATGCCATTACGAAACGTGGCTTTGCTATCCAGTGCCGTATCACGACAGAGGATGCGTCTCAGAACTTCCAGCCTGATACAGGAAAGATTGAAGTCTACCGTAGCGCAGGTGGCAACGGTGTTCGTCTTGATGCTAGCTCTGGGTTCGCGGGAGCACAGATTACTGTGAGGTTTTCCCATATTTTCCGTCGGCCTACTGTTTCATCTTGCCTCAATATAGCCTCATTACGACAGTTTGTTGGTGAAGTGTACGGTTCAAGGAACAACCTATGAGGTCGCTCGTCGAAAGATGCTTCGTGCCCTTGTAGAGTTCCGTATTCGTGGTGTCAAGACGAATATTCCCTTCCTCTTCCGTCTACTTACCCATGATATTTTCATCGGAGGAAAGACGTGGACAACTGTCAGTCCCCTCCGAAAGGACTCGAATTCATCTGGCTGACTTGAATTATTTCCTAGTTCATTGACGACACTCCTGATCTCTTCAAGCTGGTACAGACCCAGAACCGTGCTCAAAAGCTGCTGGCTTACCTAGGCGACCTCGCTGTCAATGGAAGTTCGATTAAAGGGCAAACGGTAAGTTACCTTGCTTGTGTAATTTGACTTGTCCTGAATCACATCACAAGGGCGAGCCTGGTCTCAAGACAGAGATTGTCATCCCAAAACTCCAAAGCCGCGAAGACCCGGAGAATGGACCACCCCTCGATACTTTCCAGCCCTGCACCGTTGGATGGCGCAACATTATTGTGGAACATGGTCCCGAGGCGTTTGCGAAGGCTGTTCGCGAATACCCTGGTTGCTTGATCATGGACACGACTTGGCGTGACGCTCACCAGTCTCTCCTCGCTACTCGCCTCCGAACTATCGATATGGTGAATATTGCGAAGGAGACCAGCTATGCTTTGGCCAACGCGTACAGTATTGAATGCTGGGGTGGCGCAACCTTCGACGTCGCTATGCGTTTCTTGTACGAAGATCCCTGGGAGCGCTTGGTATGCCGTAATCAGCATCCCCGATATACTCACAGCAATCTCATTGTATGCTCAGAGGAAACTTCGTACCCTGGTGCCTAATATTCCCTTCCAAGCCCTGATCCGTGGTGCCAACGGCGTTGGATATACAAGTTATCCGTAAGGGCTTTGAATCGAACTACAGTCTAGTTACTTAAATTGTGCGCCGGCTCACAGCGACAACGCGATTTACGACTTCTCCAAGAAGGCCGTCGAGAACGGTCTAGATATTTTCCGTGTCTTTGATTCTTTGAACTACATCGGTACGTCTACCAATTCTCATAAGTTTCACATAATGAATATTCTGTTTGACAGAGAACGCAAGTGTTTGCGATCTGTATGTAGGTTGATAGCTGATGGTCCCTTCCAGATGCGTCTGGGTATCGATGCTGCCAAGAAGGCGGGAGGTGTTGTTGAAGCTGTCGTTTGCTACAGTGGTGATTGCGCCAGCCCCAAGGAAAAGAAGTATACCTTGCAGTATTACCTCGATTTCGTTCAGGAGCTGGTTGCGGAAGGTATTCACGTCCTCGGTGTAAAAGATATGGCCGGTCTCCTCAAACCCGAAGCTGCCAAGCTGTGCGTACTCCGAGATTGTTACAAGACAGGTTAATGACTTGTCTACCTCGTTACAGTCTCATTGGTGCTATCAGGAAGGCGCACCCAGACCTTCCCATTCATGTCCACTCTCATGACACTGCTGGCATTGCTGCTGCTAGCATGATTGCTGCCGCAGCTGCTGGTGCTGATGTCGTCGATGTCGCTATTGACAGTCAGTCTCTTATGCACTTGAAGGCGCTATATCCCTGACATATCAATTCTTAGGCATGTCTGGGTTGACATCCCAGCCTTCTATGGGTGCTGTGTGCATGGCTCTGGAACAAACCAGCATGGGAACCGGTATTCGCTATGAAGACATTCAGGCATTGAACCTTTACTGGAGTCAAGTTCGCATGCTCTACTCATGCTTCGAGGCCAATGTAAAGGCATCGGATTCCAGTGTGTTTGACCATGAGATGCCGGGAGGACAGTACACCAATTTAATGGTACGTACTCCTCTATTATAGCAGGTCTTCTGTTGCTTATGGAATCCTTCTGTTAGTTCCAAGCATCTCAACTCGGCCTCGGCACACAGTGGACTGGTACACACCGTTTTGTTATCTCCGCGCATCAATGGCGCTGACGCCATTTCGTTTTAGAAATCAAACAGAAGTATATTGAAGCTAACGAGCTTGTACGCCATTTTCCCTCTTGGCAAAATAATTAACTAACAAACTTGGGTTAGTGCGGCAACATAATCAAGGTACTGATCTGAAATGAAGATTGGGATGATATTGATCTCACCAATCGCAGGTTACACCCTCATCCAAAGTCGTAGGAGATTTCGCACAATGGATGACTTCCAACTCCTTCACGAAAGAAGATGTCATTAACCGTGCTGAATCCCTGGACTTCCCGTCTTCTGTGGTTGAATTCTTCCAGGGCTACCTCGGACAGCCTGTGGGAGGATTCCCAGAACCTCTTCGTTCGAACATCATCAGGAATAAACCAAGGATCGACGGCCGTCCAGGCGCGACTATGGCTCCTTTGGACTTCAAGAAGATCAAAGCGGAGTTACGGAGTAAGTTTGGGAAACACATCACGGATTCAGATGTTGCATCCTATGTCATGTATCCGAAGGTCTGTACCTTCCTTAACTTAGGACCTTTTTTAGGAGCTGACGATGCCATGTATAGGTCTTTGAGGAGTATCAGGGCTTTATTGAGAAATATGGCGACCTTAGGTCGGTTTTGATCATTGATGACTTCGTTGGATTTATCTCTGATATCTGACTCTGATAGCGTTGTTCCCACACGCTACTTCTTGGGACGCCCTGATATTGGAGAAGAGATGCACATTTCCATTGAGAAGGGCAAGACCCTGATCATTCGTCTCATGGCTGTTGGTCCCGTCGTCGAGGGACAGGCTCAGCGCGACGTCTGGTTCGAGGTCAACGGGGAGGTATGAACACATTCTGTCGCACGAAATGGCTCTGACAATCTATTAACCTCCGCAATCTGTAACCAGGTCCGGCCAGTGTCAGTCGAAGATAAGAATTCAGCCGTCGAGACAGTATCGCGGGAGAAGGCCACCAGTGATCCTGGTTCTGTTGGGGCTCCCATGTCAGGTGTAGTCGTGGAAGTTCGGGTGAAAGAAGGCCAAGAAATCAAAAAGGGAGATCCTCTTTGCGGTCAGTCTAACTGTTTTCATATCAACAACCGCAATCAGCTAACATGACAAATTTTCGTTGGTTCTTCAAGTCCTGAGCGCCATGAAGGTAAGAAAGATACATCTAGGATCTATTCTGGTTCCTTGGCTGATTGTTGTTGATAGATGGAATCCGCCGTTACTGCTCCCGTCTCTGGTCACATCAAACGCGTTGTTGTTCACGAAGGTAAACAAGCTTTCTGGTGCCTAACAGATTACTTATCACACTCCTAGGCGATTCAATCAACCAGGGAGATCTTACTGTGGAGATTGTTCACTAAATAGGAAGCCTTGTATTGTCTGTATAAAACTGTGTCTATATATCGTTGTAGCTAGAATGACATTCCCGAGTATCAAATCAATCTTATTATCTCCTGATGATGGATGGGCTTGAGGGAGGCGTTATCGTCCATATATTTTGTGTTCTTGACCAGAATAGATACTCTACTTGCTTGCAGAGTAGATAAGAGGAACGAGTAAATAACTGGCATGATTAGTGAATGTTTGAAAGTAGCCCACTCAGAGCGTGTAGGCAGCAGAGTAAATAATGGCCTAGACATTTATGCGGTCGAAACTCATGGCAAGTTTGAGAATAATTAATCTCGGATGCTTCTAAACACAGATCCACCATAATATAACATCAAACTGTATAAGACATCAATGAAAAACCAATAGGACCTGGTCTCAATCCAGAAGGGAGTGGACAGCTTGTAGATGAGCGACACATTCTTTATGAATCTCTTCAACAATTTCCTTGTACAAAGCATCAGAAGGACACGATTAGATCTCTACACATACGTACCCTGGCAGGCTGTATTCTGCTCAACAAACCAACACTTGCACCAGCCCATGTAACGATACGGTCAATGTCGCCTGCTTTGACGCCTTCAGTATATTTGCGCCGCAAGTCCTCCGCGTTGATACCTGCTTCAAATTCATCCACAGTGCCTACCCAAACAGATGTGTGAATCGCTTGAATCACTATCGCGGAAAAGCCACTAGCTAGACTGACTATTGCGTAGACCGCGACCATCAATTCCCTGAGGCCAACCAAGAGTATCGCGCGCCTGATCAAATGCTATGGTACGGATGGATGATCCTGTGGACGCAGCAATAAGCGCTTGACGCTGTGAGTCTGAGTATAAACTTTCGGGTGACAGTAAAAAGCGTGTGCCTAGAACAGCACCAGACGCCCCCAACACGATAAGAGACGCAAGCTGGGCACCGTTGACAACGCCACCAGCGCCGAGAATAGGGGGACCGTCTTCGGGGATAGTTGAAAGGATCTCAGATAAGAGGGTAAGCAGCGGTGGCGCAGTACCCGAGCCATGTCCTCCAGCCTCAATGCCTAAATTAAGGTCAACAAAGAGACAGACAGGTCCAAATACAAGGTTAGACCTTGAGCTACAACGACATCGGCCTTCCAATCCTGTACTGCAACTAGAGCTTCCTTGACAGAATTGACTTGAATGATTATCTTTGTGGCTCCAGGTTTGCACTCGGATTTACGGATGAATTCTATCCAGGAATGAAGTTGAGCACCAAAAGATAGCCATACAGCCCGGACATTGTTGTTGAGCGCGACCGACAACAGATCATGAGCAGGTACATCCGGCCTTTCGAGCCGCCATCCGAGATATCCGATGCCAATAGGCAATGATGAATTTGAATCGATTTGTAACAGCGAGCGAGCTGTGTCGACCTCGGATCTCAATTGATCCAAGCTTTGGTAACCTCACCAGTCCATTGAGAAGTGGTCCGGAGGATCCGGAGAGCGAGAAAGCGCACCATAGGCGATGAATCCAAGGCCCCCTCCTTGCGAAACGCGGGCAGCCAGTTCGCCTGGATAAATACTTGGGTCTGGGTTGAGAATGTCCCAATTTTATCTGTTAACAAACCTCCACTGGCTCCAGCCATCGGACCACTTAGAAGGGGCGTTCGGATGCCTGTGAAGCCTTGTATAAGATTCGTTCGAAGGCTTGGACAGGAAGCAAGAGGATGCACCAAGCAACCGAGTGAGCTTTGTAGCGAGACGGGACATTGTTTCCAAGGTCTCTGAAAGAATAAAAACGAGCCTAGGAGTGCAAGTACAAAGTCAAGACTCAAGTTAGTTGTGTTACAAAGACGGCCGCGAAGGATCATCGATCATCCTTGAGCCAGATCAAGGTTTGTTGTTGTTTGTAAAAATTCGAGTTGACGTTGACCACATCGTTGAACCCTACAAGCGTCGTCCAATATGGTAAGTTTTCATTCAGTATCGCACGATGTCACGGTTGACCGTTCTCAGCCTCCTCCAAAATCAAAAGGAGGGAAAATGCTGAGTCTTATCAATTGGAGACTCAAGGTTACGATCAACGATGGACGCGCGTTGACTGGCCAAATGCTCGCGTTTGATCGCCACATGAACCTGGTATTGGCTGACTGTGAGGAGTTTAGGCGAGTTAGGCCTAAAAAAAAGGCAGGTGAAGAGACTGCGCCGGAACAGGAGGTCAAAAGGACGTTGGGGCTCGTAATTCTGAGGGGCGAGACAGTTGTTAGTTTGAGCGTTGAGGGGCCACCGCCTGTGGTTGACGAGGATAAGAAGAATGCGGTACGTCTCATTTGCTCTTGTGCGCTTTGATCGAGTGTTCATAGTGTTCATTTTAATTCCATAGCTTCCTGTTGGGCCTGGTCGAGGAATGCCTGCCGGACGTGGTATGGGCATGATGCCTCCCTGTGCGTCACATCACGAATCAGTTTCAATTTACTTATTTATGGGTTCTGATTGTAGTGGGGCCTCCATCTCTTCAAAGACCACCAATGCCGTTCGCACCTCCAGGCATGCCAGGACCCCCGCCCGGATTTGCCAGGCCTCCTGGCTTCCCACCAGGTATGCCATTCCCTCCACCACCTCCAGGCTTCGGTGGGCCTCCTCCTGGGTGAGTGAATTTAGCAGGGTAGTTGGTCTTCCAAATAATTGATGTCTGTTCAGCTTCCAACCTCCTCAATAAGTGTGGATCTCCATTCTCGGCCTTTGTCTTTTTCTTTATCTTCTTTTGAAAAGAAAATTGTACAAGGGCGTTGACATCTATGAGCGCGCCGGTGTTGAGACGCTTGTAAGTTTGACGATGTGTTGTACCTGACGGGATCGCAAACCATCTTGTCATTGAAATAAATTCTTTTACCTCAGCGGCAGAACTTTGTACAGTATTGAGTGAGCAGTCTATTTGTTACAGATTTTCATGACATTCTTAGTCGTGAACTAATGTCTGATATGGAAATAGTCTTTCTGTAGCAAACGACAAAAGTTGAGGAACTTTCGAAGCTGCCTTCAGATAGATAGGTAGGGTTGTGAGTGAGGTAACTGAAGTATTCTTCCTGTCGCAGACGATCAGAAGAGCTTAAAAGTTGCCTGTGGTAGGTCCAGGAGTGAGAAGAAGGAACGGTTACTTGCACATAGTCATGAGCTGCGGAAATATTCTTCCTGTCGCAAACGACGGAAGAGGATCCTTCAAGAGCTTTGAGGTTACCTTGAATGGGCAGCTCCGAGAGTGGTATAAAATATGGACCGGTAACCTATAGTCATATGAGTTGCGATACGGAACTAATCTTCCTGTCGCAAACGACAGAGGACTTGAGCCTTCGAAGTTGAAAGGTACGGACCGGTAACTTATAAGTAAATGCCGGAACTTTATAAGCAGCGTGATGGGTCCTTAGTGGTCCTGGTCCGTCAGGGTCTGGTCTATGAGATGTCACATTCATCGTCATTCCTGCTTTTGGACTAGTTCACTTGATCATCATCTTCCAGGACAATCCCTCACCATCATCTCGACATTTGTTTGTTGTTGAATTTTTCTACTCGGAATGTTCTTATCCATATGCCTTTGCCTCGAAGTATCTAAGAAATCCAGCCTAATAAGTATCAATCTCCTTCTAAGAGCCCATTTTGAATCTCTTATTTTTAGGATCGCACTCATTAATTTTGGGCTTTTCGTGCTCCTGTGCCGCAATCTCTGTTGTTGCACCTTGAAATGGGCGAACAGTCGGAACTCCTAATTCATCAGTCGGGATATTCGGACAAATGCCGTAGACCGTTTCTCTCGATCCGAGTCATTTCAGGTCATTTCCTGTCATTAGGCTCGTAGGATGGGGTCTTTTGTTGCCTGAAAAAGCTCTAGCACAAGCTGCAACCCTCGCAAATCGTTTGGAAATTGGCCCTGGAACTCAAAATCATCATCATCAACGTCCCTGCTTGTTGATTTCTACGATCAGGATCTTGCCCCTGTTTTCCATAGGTCCATACTTAGACCTGCGCAGACCTACGCCTACCCAGGTCTACTTGCGCTGATGGTGCGCAACTAGCAGCCCAGAAAGGTCAAAGATGCTTTATTCAGCACTCATGGCCGATTTGAATGGGCGAGTGACTGCAATAACCTCGGAGGTGTTGACTAGTAATGATGTGCTCTTGTGGTGTTGGCCCAACTTTGGCGAGATCAAGCGGGGCGTAGTCAGTTTGACTGTTTTCCCTGGATGCATGTATTCACACGCAAAATCTCATCAGCATACAGCCAAGGAATGAGGCGCGTGTCAAGCGAAACGCCATTTCGATCGACGAGTAAAATAGGCTTGTCATCGCCGATGGGCGTGGTGAAGTGCGTGCCCCACATATTCAGCACTTAAGCAAGTACCAGACAAACTTTTGTTGCAGAGTCTGCTTGAACTCAAGTAGCTTGTCTATGGGGGAGTTGTCGGAAGCGAAAGTCCCTTCATTTACTCTGCTAGCGTACCACGGTCACCTTGGGGAACCCATCTCACGGGTTGTCAGCTAGCATTCTCGGACACTGAGGTCATGAATCGGCGATATGACGCTCAACCATCTTGTCGAGTCAGGCTTACCTACAAGAGACCTGTTCTGAATCTGATATCGATGTCGTGCTAGGAAGAGAATGCTAATGTTAAGCTATTCATACATTGAAGTTAAACTTCATCACGTTCTATCGCCTGTGTCATGTAAGCTCCTGCCTTCTGGCAAGTCTGGATTTTGCCTTTAATGGGGGAACCGGTGGAGCTTGTAAATGCCTGTATCTCTATGGTCGGCACTGGCTTCCGAACGCACACACAATAGCACATGCGCTCATTGTTTTTGTTCTTCGGCTCCAAGAATACCACGCGCTCATTGCCAATTCCTTATGGGTCGAACCTGACTGCGTCGGGCGGATGCAACTTCCCGAAGTAGGGGTGTGCAAAAAACAAGGTATGAGGGAAGGGACCTACCATACATACTATATGTAGCTTCAGGTCCTGTGGGCTCCACAACTTGGATGCGGACGACAAATCAAGACTTCTTTCGACGGGTAGAAGTCAGTTGTTACGAGGCACACAGTTGCCGCCCGCCACCTTTTATCCCATCATTGACTTGCGAAGAGGCCGACGCGCATCAGACGACGACATTGTTGACGTGCACACTTGATTGAGGTTAACTGGCATTTGTAGGGTCCTCTTACTGATTATGGCGCCGGACATTCAGGTTAAAAATGTATTGGTACGGGATACGGACCCGAGTCGTAATGTAGCGCAGACATGCAATTAATCGAGACGTTGGTCCTACTTACGGCATGTGGCTTGTTGCGGCGATGGTGGTACCCAGGTGTATTAGGGTGAGATGAACAACCGCCGACGAGGATCGTTTGAATCGATGGGGTGGCTGATGTAGGATTAGTGTACGCGAGGTTCTCGGGGAGAATTTACGCTTACGCTGAGTATTATGAACATACATAAGAGTGGAGCCGCTGAAGGCGTAGCGAAATTTATTAAGATGAGAGAAGCTCTAGAACGCGTGTTCAGCTCCAACCCAACAGCACGGTACTTTCAGTCCGAACGTGACAAGATTTTCTTAAATGTTTTAAGGACCAAGTTTCTCAGTGTACAAGTCCTTCCCGCGAAGCAGGATAATTTCTGTTCCTATATTCCAAGGATAGAGAGGGGGGCAGTGCATATACAGTGTTACCCCATGATGCCCCCCAAGAATGGGACGTGGGCTCCGGGAGCCCGTTTCAGGATAGGAGCAAGGCAAGGAAGTCGAAGGGGCAGAAGGCGAACGAGAAAGGAAGGCAAGACCCGGCCTCGAGGCTCATTGTCGTGAAGAAGGGCGATTGCTGGGAATAGTATTTGATCAGTATGACTGGCTGGCTGGATTACCCGTTTGGGGGGCATGGGTCATGTGGAAGTAGCCTGGGGTCCTCGTGTGTATGTGTCTGGGAAGCACGAGATTTGAGAAGGCAAGACAGTTGGAGGGGATGTAGTAATGTCAAGGCTCGTTTTGGTACGAAGAAGATGGAAGGGAGACAGGGAGAATCGAGAAATATATACGGTCCGAACTTGGCGTGATGGTAAGTTTTTCCCCTTCTTTCTTTCCCTCTTTTTTTTTTTTTTTTCTTGAACAATAATTGTGCAATTCAATGTATGTCAATGCTATGCCAGCAGATGGCAGGTAATACAAATGAGTACAGAGGATGTATAGCTTACATGGTACCGGCATCTAAGTGGTATGCTATAATGGAAAGAGAGGGAAAAAGTGTGTGAGGCGACCCGGGCTGCGGGGCTCGGGTATAGAAGTTAGATGGAATTTTAAGAGAGTGGAGGGGGGAGCGTGAAATTGTGATAAAACATGGGGGTGGTGTAGTCCGAATGTATGTATCAGTGAGGAGGGAAGGGGGGAAGGTTGTCATAATTTGGCCTTTTTGAAGTCTGCTCGGGCGGCCAGCGGTGAAAAAATAAAGTGAATTCCAAATGCGCGCAAAAGAAGTCTGGGTCTGTCTATGAATGGGATGGAAGACTAGTAGAAGGAATAGTCTTGTCATGTACGGGAGGGGTTACGACCTCGAGATCTAGGTTCGGCTACTAAGATAGTAGTTTGCAGCCTCCAGGCGGTTTCTGGACCGTCCAAGTGGCGTTGTGCGAGAAGGGTGAATTTGGGTCGAGGGCCGTGGGGTTTTGCGGCTGTTGGAGAGAGAGAAGGGCAATCACGGGAAGCGACAGGGGACAAAGCCACAAGGGGAGACGAGGGAGTGACCCAGGAGCGGACATGGGTAGCCAGGGTGTCGAGGAAAGAGGGTTTTGTGGGAGGGACACCAAGGGGGAGAGTGGACGCTGGTGTGGCGAGAGAGGATTCTGTGAGTGCGGATAAGAGCGACTGCTTGCCAAGACTCTCGAGAGATAGTGAGCTGCAGAATGCAGACTGCTGCCGCGGAGTGATGATTGGGTCGGTCGAAGAGGGGAGGATTGTTGGAGGAGCAGTGACACTGAGGGCTGGGGGAGCGGGACGGCAGTGAGAACGAAGGAGTTTTGGGAGACGGGCGGACGGGGCCTTGGAGACAGAAGGAGAGCGCGGGGGTGAGGGAGGACTGGAGGGCGGGATTTCCGAGGCCCAAGCGATGATGCCGGCTGCGCCATTGCCTGTCCACATGGAGTGTGGCGCATCAAATACGCGGTGGTAGATGACCTCGTCGTCAAGCTCGTCGAGCAAGGGCTGCTCGACAGAATCTCTGCATTCAAAGGAGCAGTAGGGGCCAGAGCCGTCCTGTGGTATGTCAGTGGCGGATAGACAGAAAAAAAAAAGAAAGGACAGACAAAGTGGCAGTCGCAGGCCAAGCACCAGTTAGTGTCGTCGTACATGCTGAGGCGCGGTCAAGGCCTCAACTTGACCACGCGTTCTTATAATACTTCCACCCAGATGCAGATCGCCGATCGGATCTGGGCGGAGTCTGAACGGACCTGAACGTGTCCCGCCCATCTCGGTCCCCGCTCGCCTGCCATATATGGAAAGACGACAATCTAGAACAGTCAGACAAAAAAGCTGTGGCGTGTTCGTTTCCGCCTCGCCATTCAGTCCCAACTTTGGTCAAATAACCCGCCATTGTGTCCTCCTCCCGCCGGCTATCGGTCTTGTCGCTCCCATTGCAAGCCTCAGCTTCTCAAGCCTGCATCTGATGTTGATTTCCACTTGATCTCGACTCCAGGTCCATGGGTATCTGCGCTATATTCGACCCGTGGGCCCCACGCCGAGGCTTCTTTCTTTGCTGATCTCGAACTCTCTGGCTTCAACACCCATGTGTGCATACATACTTACTTGTCCATATATCATCGGCGGCGGCGGTGGCGGTCCACGGGTTGAGATAGCCTTCAAAGCCTCTCATCATCGTTGTCTTGCAAATGTATGGAAGATCTGTTACGCGCTCCAACCCAACCGCTTCTACTGCCAATGCGGCGCGGCTGCCAAAAAATCCATCAGACAATATTTGATACGGCTTTTCGCATGTATATGAGAACGCGCTTCATCAATATTCTCCTGGCACTCACGGGTGCTGCGTGGGCAGGTGTCGTGCGGGTCGAGATCCTAACAAACTTCTTTACCAGTTCGGAGATATGCATTGTGATACGTGTAAAATAGAAGTTTGATGACTGTTTTTCCTGGGAGAGGAGACAATGGATCCTTTGCACCACATCTCGCGGGAGAAGAACGGCATACGTATTTCTCTTTTCTCCACGCTGAATCACAGCCGAGATATTGTATTTCCTGTCTATCATCATCATTATTGATTCTTCTTCTCACTGTAAGTAGTAGCCTTGGATCTCTCCCCCTTTCCTTCCTTTATCGCCTTCGCCTCCGCTCGACGCGCATATTCTTGTCCCGCCTGCTGTGTTGTCAGTTCGGCCGTCCTTGAGTACATCTCGCCCCGATACACGTACGTACCTGCAAGAAAAGAATCGCCCCCAAGCACACAATCACAATGATGTTGCCGGCAGAAAGCACCCGTATCGCCTGCACCTTGTCGTCTTCGCCCTCCGCAGTATTGTAATCCACAGCTTCCGGAGGCACCACGATAGCCTTGAGCGCCGGTATAGTGACTGTCAAGTACACCGCGATACTGAACATGTAAGCGGCTGCAGATCCCGGCAACGCATACACACACAACATGTCAGAAATGCCGCAAATTAGACAGCCCGAGGCAGAGAAGAACGTGCCTAAGCTCGTGCCGTCGAAAAACATCGCGCTTTCGTCCCATTTGTGCAGCTTCGATATCAACCCAACCAACCCAACGCCAACCATTCCGTGTTGAAGAGCCTGGAAAGGAAGTAAATGCCCTCGTCAGCGCCAACCTCTCCTCCGGTCCTTAGACCAGCGGAGATCCATTGCATGCCGTGTACACACACACACACATACCTTGATAGCGGGAGGTGCGTTGAAGAAGGTCGTGTAAAATTGGAACCCGTCATTGACCACGTCCTTGGTCACTTCACTCCACAGTATCCGGTGATCCACATTGAAACAGATAAACAAGACGCCTGGTGAGGTGTCAGTCGGGCTCGGGCTGACGACGCACGCGGTATTACCAACCTAGAAAGAAGGAAACTGGACCCAGAACCGCTGCTTGCTTGAAGCCCATGGGTGATGGTTGAACGTTGAACGTTGATACCTGACAAGCTTTTTTTGACCCCGGTTGCCTTCTCAGGCTTCTGAGCCAAAAAAGTTTGATCCCTGTTGATTCATAAATCTGAATTCAATCAACCCAAGGTCTATCCTTGGCATGCCTTCCTTGTCCATACGGCAATTTCACAAATATCTGTATTGTATCAACTACATATACAGTGTACAGACGACAAGAATCAAGCAGTGCATGAATAAGATAAAAGTGCATACCAAAATGCTGGTATCAATGGTGGTATATATAGCGTGCATCGTCCATGGTGCAGCAAATGTGTTGGGAATCTACATGTCGTTGCTCTCACCTAGACGGCGAGGGCGATATGTCAGGCGATCGTGATGGGGATGACAGTGTCGGCCATGGAGATGTGGGTAGCCCAATCAATTTTGAATGGCGGTTACCCCGTTCAGCACCGGTAACGCTCACGTTCAAACCCCGAGTAGCAGCGACGTTGGAAGCTTTCGATGTTTTAGTTTTCAATGCAATGGGAGTATCGGGAGGCGTTATTCGAACCGCACCGTCAGCCAGCTGTGGCGCGTGACCATAGTCTGAAGATGATTCTATCGCAAGTTCATTGTCTGTCGTTTCCGCCCCACTCTCTTCTTGAGCAGATGCTTCGTCATTGTCTGAGGGTACTTCCGGTACCGGCGCTAAGGGAGAAAAAAAAGTTGGAAAATTTCAAGTAGTAATTCACTCGAATCTTTCCTTACCTTTCAGGGTGCGACCAGTTAGTCCAAGGAGTTGGTCAGCCGCTGTGTCCAAATAATGCTTGCTATTTCGCCGATCCAGGCCCGCTCCTTCCCCGTCATCATCTTCGGCATCGGCATCCTCATCAGCTCCAACATCAACATTGAATACTCGATTGAACTCTCCCAGCATCAGGCTGAAGACCCCGGCAGGGATACCTAAGGTTGGACTAAAGACAATGCCAACATTCCGCATAGTCATCTTGTTAACGCTTGAATTTTGCACGATGAGAATAAGATGAGCCGTAAGTGCACGAAGCAGGCTATAGTTGGCAAGAGGGAGTGCTGCAATCAACTGTGAAAGCTCTCTGATCCTTTCTTGGGGATTCACGAAATCTACGGTAATGTTTAACAGCCAATCGAGAGCGCAAACAAGAAAGCCCAAACATACCAATAACAGCGAGGAAGCGAAGATGAAGGTCTCGGGTCAGAATACTAGCGGGCAGTTCTCGAAGGAAGCTCTTCAGTAGCCCGGCGATGGCATGGGGATCCCAGTATTCGTCCGAGGCCAATAGATCAACGTCACCCTCTAACGCAAGCGTGAGATTTGCCCTAACTGAAGCGGATTTATATGCGTACCCATATTGAATCGGTCTTTGAGATTCTTGATGACCGCAGAACTGCCACTCAGCCTATATATACCCTCTTCTTGCTCAGCTTTTTTCGCTTCCAGGTACTGGATGCTGCGGAAGACGATCGCGGGTAGATTGGCGATCTGAGCAACTTCTAGAGATTCATCCAAGGGTACACCAAACACGGCTCGTGGTACATATGGGATGGACGTATTCTTGTCCCCTTCGTACAGATGAGTCAGTCAATGCGTGAGAGACGACATCGTGGAGATATACCACAAGACGTACCGTTAGGTCTCCCAAAGCCCCAGAACGATCGGGATTTGACTCGTCGTTCAGCCGCTGCATTATCGGTAGTTGAGGAAGACTCTTTTCCAAATTTGAATCCAGAAGGGATAACAGCACCGTTTAATGGTCCAGAGATCTTCACTTTACTTGTTTCAAGCTTTTCCGGGGACGCCCCTCTTTCAATAGGCGATGCAGTTGTAGACGAAGAAGAGACCGTATTGAGAGTTGGGTGGAAAGACTTGTGTTTGTCGTGTAGATCTCGTGCCCGATGCCTTTCAGGAGAAGCTTGACGATTGCTTCGTCCGCTGAGATCCGGATAGTGACCAAGCTCAGAGTTCGCCCTTTGGCTTGTACCAACTGAAGAGTCAGAGTTAAAGTTTGAAACGGACGACAGAGGGGACGAGTCCGGAAGGCTCGATGGCAAGCCCTGTCCTCGATCCAGCAACCTGCGGGCATTGACGTTTTGGGGATCAATGGGCGATTCTGCGGGTTTCGACGGGCTCGACGACCTAGTGTATTCCTCGCTTGTATAGCTAGTAGGCGGAAACAGTTTCGCGTTACTCTGGTCCTGAGGTAATTGGGAAATCGGCACTGCTGCACCTCTGGAAATGGAGATGTCATCTCTTGGGAAGCCACGAGCGGGTCTCCGAGTGGTGGGGCTATCAATGCTTGAGCTGGTACTTGAACGAGGCTGACCGACAGAAGGCACGGAGTTCTGATACGAAGATGGAGGACCATACTTCACAGGTTCCTCGCTGTAGATCCCAGTATAATATCGCACGAGAATCTCAACCCAAGCGTCCCTGTCATCGTCACTTTCCGCACAAAGAACGTGACGAGGATGACTGCCCCCTGGTCCCTTTTTGGCCTCGACAATGAGGAAGGCATGCCTATACTCCTTTTCCTCGTCAGTAGACGGCACTCGTTCGCTTCGCTGTTGTCGACCAATCTGAGCACCAGTAATTTGTATCGAGCCTAGGTGAGCTCCGCCGCGCTGTATGGGAGAATAATCGGCCGTCAAAAAACTGGGAGGTAAAGAGAAGCATCAACATACGCAATCATAGTACTCCAGCACCGGTCCTTGGAGTACGAAGTATCGAGTCTTCCAGCCCCCAAAGTTTTTGCCCCGCTTTGTGAGATAACCCTCCTTGTGTCCGACTTGCATAACTGGTTGTTTCCTTTCGCGTACGACATCAGACGTGAAGAATGCAATCACTTCATCATGTGCCTTCGCGGGTAGACGAATGAGGGTTTGCAGGTAATTCTCAAGCACGGCCTATGTAAAGTAAAGAAGATGGTTTGTGATAGTACCAATTAGAGATTGGTTCGTTAGCTATTGATGCAAAGTGAACGTACCTTTCTCTGGTCAACCTTGGCAGGCGCATGATCCTTCCACAATTTCCCTTCTGGCAGACTAACAATCTTCTTACCCAAGCCTTTACCTACAGCAGCGCGAACCCGTTGATCCAGTCCCAATACGTCAGAATACATCTTTTCCACTCTCCATCCTTCCTTCCCATTCCCAGGATCAACGAACACAACAAAGGATAGGACTTCCTTGCCTCGGTCGTTTGGGCGGACGAATGAATGGGATACTGTGATGGTCGTGTGAGGAAGATCGGTTGGTAGCAGAGGGAGTGCTCGGAAGTTGGCAGCTATACTCTGCATCATCGGTTGCGGTTGCGGTCGCGAATCCAAACGCAGCGACTGCAGAGACATTCGTGGCTGCTGATTCTGGGCTGGAGGGGAGTAAGGGTTTTCCAAGGGGCTGATGTGATCAGCGCCACTATACACAGATTCAATACGTTGATGTTGCACAGCTTCGGTCTGGGTGGGATATACTTGAAGCTGCGAATCACCAGAGGAAGGGGTGGGGAGGAGATCCGCTGCAACACGAGGTTGAAGCCTGCCTTGTGTTTGCAACTCTGGACCATCAACTTGCGGTGGAACCACCTGCGTAGAGTGTTGGGGAGTTTCTAAAGATAACGAAGTGGCATCAATATCTTCATCAGCTTCAGGTGCTGCAGATTCCTCGTCGTCAGCCTCGGCGTCATGGTCAGCTTCTTCATCTTCGTCATTGTCATCTCCGTTCATATCTAGAAACTCGTTTGATCCGCCAGGACTATCTGCTTCCGCCAAATTCGTAGAAGCCGGAAGCGCCAATGTACCAGAGTTGTGAGATGTTTGCATTTGAGGCTGGAGAAGTCGGGATGCACTGCCTTCTTTACTTGCAAAGGCATCCAACCGCGGGCTAGGGACGGGAGAGTCGGTCATATTTGCAATGTATTGTCGCGCTTCGTCTGGGAGGGAAATTCTGGAGTCCCGAGAGAGCATTTCTGGATGGCTTTGAGGAATTGTCGAAAGCATATCACCCGAAGGGGAGGCAGATGTTGCTTGGGGCACAGTTGAGAATGACAATGATGTGGAAGATATCTGAGACTGCGGTTGCGGTTGCAAGGCATAGGCATCTAGGGGTGGACCCCCAGAACTCGGCGGGGCGGGTGTGAGTCCCCCATTATGATGATGCCGCTGGGACAATGAAGTGTGGGAAGACGAGGTTCCATGAATCATGTTACCACTGGCGCCGGTATTTGTGTTTTGATTGTTATTGGTACTCTCAGCAAAGCTGGTTTGCCGTGGATATGCGATCGGTCTCATGGGCGGCGTAAATATTTCGCTCGCACTTGATACTAAATCCTGAGACGAGAACTGTTGATCATGCTGGCCGAAAAGAGTGGTCTGGTGCGTTACAGGAATGGCGGATGCAGGTACAGGTAGGGTTTCGGGACGAGGCGGTACAATCAATGGCATTGGGTATGGCTTCGTGGGGCGTGTGTTAGAATTAGTTGATTGTACGTTTATTACGGACGGAGCGGACGAAGGCGGAGGCGATAAAGGGAGAGTTTGTAATCGAACTCCTAGAGAGTGGACAGGATTTGCGTTCGGTTGTAACGAATCATCACGCAGAGCAAGTGGTTCGTGTGAGCGAGAAGAATGAAGATGTGGGTAATTGACGGAACGAGGTGTCGCTATGAAGATATTACCTTCCATGGATGTATTCAAAACGATAAACCTACGTTGATCATCGGGGTACTGTCGGGCCATTCCCCGTTTTATGTCGTCATCTGAGAGACCGTTCACTTCGGCGTTATCTGAAAAGCTACGCTTTGAACCTCTATCCGCGTCGTTGCCTCGATGTCGTTCGCCAAGTTTGACTTTCAGTCCATCGCGTTCGTTTCGAATTCGTTCAAGCTCTTTGAGAATCTGATTGTAACCAGCTCTCTGTTTCTCGATAAGCTTCCATAGTTGGGCGTTTTGAGAAGACAGGACATTGCGGTCATTAACCGCTTGCTCGAGGGCGGCAAGTTTCGGATCTTCGGCATCAGCGTTTGTCCTCAGCAAGTAAGCAGACGTCAAGGGACGATCTTTGGTCACCGCCGTTGGTGAAGCTGAAGAAGCCGGGGTCGTAGAGAACGATGTTGAATGCGATGCCGAAGCGACACCAGATATTGCTGGCTGGCGCCGTGGAGTATGGACTGGAGATGGATGGGAGGAATGTTGAAAAGGCAGAGGTTCGCTCCGTGAGGGAGTGGTGTGTATGCTGCTGGACCCATGTGCTGCAGCACTGACGGACATGTTGGCAGGGAGTAGAGTCTTAGAAATGTTGGAGAAGCTCAGGGTCCAAGGCTCGGTGACTACTACGGCCAGATCACGGATAGGACGAACGACGGCTCAACAGGACTGGGGACCAGTCGAGAGATGCGAGCTGGCTGTTCGTCGCAGCGACCAGGATCGTATTGGTAGTTAGATGCGTGGTAATATTTATTTTGGAAACCTTTCGATCATTATTTCCTCCATGGTTATCCCCACTTTGTGCATGTGACACAATGAGCCCTCGGCCGAATTCACCTACTTATGTAAATTTTACGGGTCTTTCACTTTTCTCTTCAGCCCTTCAGCAAGTATACCTTTCTACTTTGCTTTGCGTTTTTGTGCGGAATCACGACTATCAACCATCATTCTGACGGATGTGCATTTGCACGGAACATCGGCTTACGACAGTCTAATTAGTGGATCGCAATATTGGATGCCGTTCTACTTTGGAGCGAGAGCTACTGCTCTCCATATCTGCCAACCAGTGTCTTGAGAGAATACGCATCGACTTGCCGAAAAATTCATAGGACTTGTTGAATATTCACATGGCTGGCTGCTGTTGGGTGATTCAACATACACGTATGCAACGTATATAATATGCATACCCTTTCTGAAATACCGCACAAGGCATATGGGAGGCTAAATAGTCCCACAATGGCTCGCTTGTTCTCTTCTGTGCGTAGAGAGATCGCTTTTTTGTCAGCCTTGCAATCATGCAGTCTCGTACGAGTTCCATCGGGCTTTCGGCTGGTGATGGGGGCAATTCGTTGCACATACACATTACTGCGCCCCAGCACGATAATTGAGAGAAACTTAGCCTTTTCTATCTGGGAGGTGTAGTCTCCTGAGTTGTCCTTGTATCAGTCGCCACCAGTACTTAGTTGTCCATTCATATAGTTAATCGTGCCGAATTACTTGCTGGCATGGACTTTCGGCGCAGGTGATAATCATGATTGACAGCATATGTAACTGTCCTTATCTCTGACTCATGTCATGAAGGGTCGTATGTAAGCAATGCTGCAAATACCATCAACGTAAGGAAACGTTTTAGATATATGTACTCATGATCACCAAGGAAAGCCTTTGTATGTAAAAAAATCAATGTCTCATGAGCTAGTGTGGGGTGTTGGCTGCATTTTTGCTGAGTCCGTACTAATAGTAATAAGAGCAATGGCAATGCATATGAAGACATTCCTTCGATTCGAGTTTCCTTACGCTTGTGATGGGGAAGCTAAACCGAGTACCGTCATGTTTCCGAGCGCCCCAAAATCTTCTATATTATCGATGACGGAACTTTTGCAGGCCCCGCTTTGTTTGAATCCCCGCTTCTACCTCTTCTATGCTCGCGCTCGTAGTAAGGTCGTCAGTTCAGATTCGGAATCGTTTCAACCCTTGGCGAGTTCATAGCGCTCGTCGAGCCCAAGCAGCTACTTGCAAGCGAACCGTAACGAGTACAAGACTCGCGTTCGAATCCAGTCCAGAAGATGATCCAGATAGCTCGCCTCTTCAACGTCCTGAACATGCTGTCATCTCCACCTTTGATCTCTTCAGTATCGGTGGTGGGTTAAACAACCAACTTCGCATGACTGCAACCTAATAAATATTTCGAGACCAGTTGGCCCTTCCTCGTCTCATACCGTCGGTCCAATGCGCGCAGGGAAGATTTTCATCACAGACCTTGAGAAACTTAATTTGCTATCACAGGCGCGGGGAAATGCTTTTTCGACCAAATGTTTTGCACGTTAACGACTGACTTTTATAACAGATCAAGACCCTTAAAGTAACCTTGTAAGTTGGAATCTTTTTTGGTTCTTCGCCAGTCTTGGCATATTCAAGTGCATATTTGCTTCAGGTATGGTTCTCTTGCAGCGACAGGTACTCACTTCCAGCCGACCCTTCTATTATCCTTTCATGGTTGACATCCAATGATTAATTTCAGGAAAGGGGTACGTGTTCTCTCTACCACACAGTACCAGCTGTGAATCAAAATTTTTAGTCATCATACCCCGCAGGCAATACTTCTCGGTCTAGAGGGTTAGTTACATCATCGCTTCTCAGCACTTTTCGTGCAACTGATATGTTATTGGGGTTTACAGGCTCTGATCCGGAAACTATTGACACTGGTACAATTCCTGTCCGCTACGAATCAATATTGGCCAATAAAATTCTTCTCTTGGGGGGGAAACACCGAATCACGTACAACATAGAACGTGACATGGTCTGGCACTGGGATCGTGTGCTGAAAACTCATCCAAACGGAATGCGCTTCAGTGTTTTCGGATACGACGGTGAACTTTTGGCCACAAATGAGTATTTCAGCGTTGGAGGTGGCTTTGTCGTGAATGAGAAGACTCAAGGTCTGCAAGGATTTGCTGAGTTAAAATTTACAGCTGCTGACTCCTCTCAGTTGATGAAAATATGTTTTATAAGGCAATTGACAAACGAGCAGTGCATGAGTCGAGACTTCACCAAAGCCATTCTTTTTCCGATCCAGCGGATGCTCCATTGGCAGCTTCTACATCAAACACAAACTCCTCGCCGACGGCAGGTGAAAATACAGCGAATGGCTTCCAATCCGCTGTTGATCACCCACCCTATCCTTTTTCCTCGGGAGATTCGCTTTTGGCTTTGACGAAGAAACACAACGTTCGTTTGATCGTCCCTCACCATTTCAAAAGAGCTGACGAACCATCAAATAGTTAACAATTGCGCAAATTGTGCATGATAACGAGGTCTGTGGGACTTCGATCGTAATTTGACGGTTCCTTGACATGTGTGGCAGAAATTTTTTGGGTACAGTGATGAGGAAATATACGCAAAGGTCTGTGATATTGGTACTCCTTGGCTACCTCCCTCATTCGTGATCCTCGAAAGATCATGAAAATATGGTCAGTCATGGATGAATGTATCCATACAGGAGTGACGACCTCCGAAACCACCCTTCCTGGACGTTTGGGCCTGAGGCGAAAGGCTCCTAACCTTTACAGGCGACTAATGCGAGGGTGCGTGGAACTAGAAAGCAATACTGTTGGCATGGAAGATGTTTTTTCAAAATATCTAGACTATATCCTGGCGTGGCGAACCAAAACTTGCCTCGAATTGCAACATCATCTCAAGCGACTGTCTCCATCTCTTCCCCTCCTGATTACATTGAGGTTGACCGGAAGAATGCCGATGTCAAGCAGTCTCCTAGCCAACTACGCAACAAGTTGCGGACTTTGGCATCGCGCGTACCTCGAGTTGTCGGGTCATTCAACCATGCAATCTTACCTGTGGCTCCTGTAAGCATATCTGCCATTTTCCGTGCTCTTGTGCTCAAACGAGCGATATATCGTTGAAGCGAAAATCTGATATTCCAGCTATGGATTTCTTGTCTTGTTATGCTATCGCCGTGAACGAAGTAAACGCATCGGGTGGACGTATTGTAACGTCTCCAACAAATGGGGCCGCAGGTGTCATACCAGCAGTTTTGAAATACATCATTGAAGTCAGTCCCGTCGACATTCATCGCCATATGATCGGTCATTTACTTTTGGCATCCTCTGCAGTTCTTAAGTGATGACCCCGAAAAGAGCATTCAAACCTTTTTGTTGACTGCCTCTGTACGTTGGACCTGCTGACAACCTTTCCATTTGATGGTAGAGCTTTACTTGGTTTCCAGGCTATTGGCATGCTTTTCAAGCGAGGTAGTACTATATCGGCCGCTGAAGGTGGATGTCAGGCAGAAGTTGGAGGTTCGTACCCTTGGTGTCAGATATCTGGCGTGCTGATATTCAATCTGACATTAGTTGCATGTTCGATGGCGAGCGCAGGGTTTGCAGCGTGCATGGGTGGTAAAAAATTTCTATTTATTGTAAAGATCTTGATTGCTTAGTTCATTGTCGTTAGCTTCCCCGGAGACTGTGCTTCAGGTAATGTTCACTGACTTTTCAAACAAAGGAAGAAAATAATAACTTACAACATATAGGCAGCGGAAATCGGCATCGGTGCTTCACCTTATCGTAAAGCCACGTAATGGGTGCTTAGACTAATTTGCCTTTATCAGAACACAACCTGGGACTGACTTGTGATCCTATTGACGGTCTTGTACAAGTTCCGTGCATCGTACGTGTTGTTTGACCTTTTTTTGCAGTTGGATTTGATCTAGCCAATCCAGGAACGTAACAGCTTGGGAGGTGAGTAATTGTGTGCTTGGTTACAATGTAGGTGATTTTCCAATGCTCACGGCTTCGTACAGCTGTCAAGGCTGTCACAGCGGCTCAACTCTCCATGGCTAGTGATGGGGTGTACAGCGTCACACTTGACGAAGCTATAGAAGCTATGCGACTCACTGCTCAGGACATGAGCGTTAAATATAAAGAAACCAGCCTTTCTGTGAGTGTCATTTTCGACATCTTGGTTGATATAATATTGATACCGAACTGTTTAAAAAGGGTCTTGCAGTAAGTGAAGACTTTGTCTTCTTCTTGACATCTTCTCAAACAGTCTCGCAGAGAACCGTAAAGATACCTCTCTCCATGCCTGCTTGGTAAGTCCCCCCCTTTCTCTGTACAAAGTGCCATTACACATCGTTAAACAGTTAGGAGATCTTCCACAATACCGCCCTCAGGGATACGTTGCATGGACAACTCGTTAGAATTGTATCGTCTTGCCTGACCCGTTCATGATATCAAATAGATTTTTTGCGCCTAAGCTTCAGATCATATGAATTGTTCTTCCATCAACTGTGAGGACAATGAATAGAAGATAGAACATTTACCAGTGAGAGGGTTGGCCCGGTCGGGGTCCATTCAACGGTTTAACAGCTATAATCACAAGTGCACGTTTAACATGTTGAAGTTCATGAGTATTTTTTCAGAGCCCCATAAATTATTAGCTGATATCTCCATCCATGATCCAGCAGTGGTGCAACCATTCAAGTTTGCCAGTCGAAGGATAAATTCGAAACTGGTTGGTAAACGTTTCAACACACACCATTCAATTCCTCAATACAAAGTAATTTACTACTTATTACGCGAGGGCCAGCGTTCAATGTGCGCGTGTGCCGCCGTGCCGCGGTGTTGAGCGCGCGCCTGTGATCTCGAAGGGAGCCGGACAACAAATGCAAACAATCTAAGTTTCCCCTCACTGCCTCGACACATAGCAGTCTCTGCTATCACGATCACGATGGCTGCAGTGGACACCTCAAAACCCATTGCCTTCTGCGAACACCTCCAACTTTCAAGTCTTGGTGTACAACCCGCGTCGATTTCATTCCAGGTATGTTGACGCGGCAGTGTTTGCTGGCGTGTACTGACCAAGTTTGTTAGGTTTGTCCGCAGCATAACCCAGAATTCAGCCCAGCAACTGACCTGCGGTCACCATTTAGACACTCACATTTGAATCTGACCATTTTATCTGTGTGCGGGAAAAAGTGAATGAGCAGAACCAAGTCGTCATAATAGACCTCACTGACGCCAACAATGTCCTCCGGCGACCGATTTCTGCTGACTCTGCGATCATGCACCCAAAGCAGAAGATCCTAGCATTGAAAGGCACGTTATTTCTCACTTGTTGCCTCGTACACCATTGAGCGTGCGTTCGCGTAGCTGGCCGAACCCTTCAAATCTTTAATATCGAAGCGAAGCAGAAAGTTAAGTCGCATGTTAACAACGAAGATGTTGTCTTCTGGAAGTGGGTGTCGGACAACACTATTGGGATGGTCACTGAAACGGGTGTCTACCACTGGACCCTGTCGGATGCAACTTCCCCGCCCCAAAAGATATTCGATCGTCATCCAACTCTCGCTGGCGCGCAAATAATCAACTATCGCGCCACTCCTGATGAGAAATGGCTGGTTCTCATTGGCATCTCAGGAAATTCCGCCAACCCTTCTGCTTTCAAAGTCAAGGGTTCTATGCAACTTTACAGCCGGGAACGTGGGGTCAGTCAACCTATTGAAGGTCATGCAGCATCTTTCGCCGAAATCAAGTTGGATGGTCACCAGAAGCCCACAAAGTTGTTCACTTTTGCTGTACGGACGGCGACGGGTGCAAAGGTTCGTTTCTTGTGGCCATGATGCCGAATTCAGTTCAATTAAATCTTGAAATCAGCTACATGTCGTTGAGATTGATCATACCGCTCCTGACCCTCCTTTCACGAAGAAGGCTGTTGACGTGTATTTCCCTCCGGAAGCAACAAGCGATTTCCCTGTCGCGATGCAAGTCTCCAAGAAGCACGGCATCATCTACCTGGTCACGAAATATGGGTTTATTCATCTTTACGATCTCGAATCTGGTGCCTGTGTTTACATGAACCGCATTTCTGGAGAAACCATCTTTGTAACTGCGGAGCATGAAGCAACTAATGGTATCATTGGAGTCAATAAGAAGGGACAGGTCCTCAGTGTCAATGTTGACGAGCAAACCATCATTCCGTATATCTTGACAACTCTGAACAACACAGATCTTGCCTTCAAACTCGCCAGTCGTGCCAACTTGCCTGGCGCAGACGATCTTTATGTCCAACAATACCAGACACTTTTCCAATCGGGACAATATGGAGAGGCGGCGAAAGTTGCGGCCAATTCTCCGCGGGTAAGATTCAGCTGACGTATGTAGTTTCCCGCACCTCATCCACCATCGATAGGGCATTCTCCGAACCGTTGCAGTCATTGAGTCGTTCAAGCAGGCACCTACCCCTCCCAATGGTGTCTCTCCCATCCTGCAATACTTTGGTATATTACTGGAGAGAGGTGAACTCAATCACCTTGAGTCTCTGGAGCTCGCGCGTCCTGTATTGCAACAAGGAAGGAAGCAATTGCTCGAAAAGTGGCTCAAAGAAAACAAGGTATCAAATTCTAGCTGATTGATGGCTACCCTAGTGATTCTAGTTTTGCAACAGCTCACCTGCAGTGAAGAACTCGGTGATATTGTACGCCTACATGACATGACCCTCGCTCTCAGTGTCTACCTCCGTGCGAACGTTCCCAATAAAGTCATCGCTTGCTTCGTGGAGACGGGCCAGACGGATAAAATAGTGTTATATTCCAAGAAAGTTGGACATCGTCCGGACTATGTTGCGCTGTTGCAACATATTATGCGTACGAATCCGGAGAAAGGCGCTGAATTTGCGACGCAACTCATTAACGATGAGACCGGTCCTCTCGTCGACATCGAACGGGCAAGCTTTTTTCTACTCAATTTGCCGTTTCTTAAGTAACATCTTGCGTCCTGATAGGTTGTTGATATTTTCATGTCCCAGAACATGATTCAACCTGCAACCTCTTTCCTTCTTGATGCGCTCAAGGACAACAAACTTGAGCAGGGACCATTGCAGACCCGTCTTTTGGAGATGAATCTTGTTCATGCTCCTCAGGTCGCAGACGCAATTCTCGGGAACGAAATGTTCTCTCACTACGACAGACCCAGGATTGCCAACCTGTGCGAGAAGGCTGGTCTATTGCAACGTGTACGTTTTTACCTATTCAGAGTTGATGTGTTTTGACATTATCTGATAAGGCTCTCGAGCATTATGAAGACTTGGCTGATATCAAGCGTGCTATCGTGCATACAACAACGCTTCAACCGGATGTAAGAAAGATTCACTGTATCCCTTGTATTTCGTCTGACAGAAGCTCTAGTGGCTCGTTAATTACTTTAGCCGTCTGACTACGGAACAATCGATGGCTTGCTTGAACGAGATGCTTCGAGTCAACATTCGTCAAAATCTTCAGGCTGTTATTCAGATTGCTACGAAGTATTCGGACATTCTTGGACCAGTCAAACTAATTGAGATGTTCGAAAGCTACAAGAGCTTTGAAGGTATGCTAATTTGTCCCATCTATCTCTCATACCAATTTCATATTTACCAAATATCAGGTCTCTACTATTATCTTGGCTCCGTCGTGAACCTAAGCGAAGATCCTGAGGTGCATTTCAAGTACATTCAGGCCGCTACACGCACTGGTCAGATTCGAGAAGTTGAGCGTATCTGCCGAGAAAGCAATTATTACAATCCAGAGAAAGTCAAGAACTTCCTTAAAGAAGCTAAGCTTTCTGATCAGCTTCCTCTTATCATCGTTTGCGATCGCTTCGACTTCGTGCACGACTTGGTCCTCTATCTCTACCAGAACGGCCTCACAAAGTTCATCGAGGTCTACGTTCAACGTGTCAATTCAGTCCGGACACCTCAAGTCGTTGGTGGTCTCCTCGACGTGGATTGCGACGAGACCACGATTAAAGGGTTACTCGCCTCTGTCACTGGCAACTTCCCTATTGACGAGTTGGTTCACGAGGTCGAAGAGCGCAATCGTCTTAAGCTGATCCTTCCTTGGCTTGAGGCTCGTGTTCAGGCAGGGAGTCAGGATACTTCAGTCTTCAACGCTCTCGCGAAGATTTATATCGATAGCAACAACAATCCTGAACAATTCCTCAAAGAGAATAACGTGTGTTTCTTCTGTTTTGTCTTATAGCACGATAGTTTGAGCTTCGTCCCTTCTATCTAGCTCTATGAACCCCTCGTTGTCGGGAAATTCTGTGAAAAGAGGGACCCATACCTAGCATATATCGCATATGCCAAAGGGCTTTGCGATGATGAGCTCATCGCGATTACTAATGACAACTCAATGTTCAAACAACAGGCTCGGTACTTGGTCAAACGTCGTCAACCTGAGCTTTGGGCCCAGGTCCTCGTGCACGATAATGTACATCGTCGTCAGCTTATCGATCAGGTTTGGTCACGTTTTTCCATCGTGAGCTGCACTAAATAAGTGATATAGATTGTCGCAACTGCTCTTCCTGAGTGCACAGATCCTGACGATGTGTCTGTCACTGTCAAATCCTTCCTCCAGGCAGACCTCCCTATTGAGCTCATCGAACTATTGGAGAAAATCATCATTGAGCCATCGCCTTTCAGCGATAACAAAAATCTCCAAAACCTGCTATTGCTGACCGCTATCCGTGCTGATAAAGGCAAGGTTGTCGGTTACATCAACAAGCTTCAGAACTACGATGCTGGGGAGATTGCCAAGATTGCCACGGACCACGGTCTCTACGAAGAAGCCTTGACTATCTACAAAAAGTACGATCAATTTGCAATGGCTATCAACGTCCTTGTCGAGCATATTGTCTCAATCGACCGTGGACTTGACTTCGCGAACAAAGTCAATCGGCCTGAGGTGTGGAGTAGGCTTGCAAAGGCTCAGCTTGACGGTCTCCGTATCAAGGATTCTATCGGTAAGGTTCTCTTCGATTCATTCTAGGTCTAGCTGACAGTGATTTATAGACTCGTATATCAAGGCGGAGGATCCTTCGAACTTCGCTGAGGTCATCGAAATTTCCAGCCATGCTGGAAAGCACGATGATCTGGTCAGATTCCTACAAATGGCCCGTAAGACCCTTCGGGAGCCGAAGATTGACACCGAATTGGCTTATGCATACGCCAAAACGGACCGTCTCCATGACATGGAGGACTTCCTTGCTATGACAAATGTCGCGGATATTCTTGAGGTTGGAGAGAAATGTTTTGAGGACGAGCTTTACCAGGCTGCCAAGCTGCTCTTTACCAGTATTTCGAACTGGGCTCGTCTCGCTACAACGTTGATCTATCTCGGTGAAAATCAGGCTGCTGTGGAAAGTGCAAGGAAGGCGGGGAATACTCAGTAAGTTCTTTGTCAATTTCACTCAACATGGGATGAATCAACTTGGGTTGCCAGAGTTTGGAAGCAAGTTCACGCTGCTTGTATCGAAAAATCCGAATTCCGTCTGGCCCAAATTTGCGGTCTTAACATCATTGTCCATGCGGTATGTTTTCTTGTAATGTGGTAGCCAAGTCTGCTAACATCATTGTAGGAGGAATTAAATGCACTGATTTCAATGTACGAACGCCGTGGACACTTTGAAGAAGTTGTGAGCTTGTTGGAGGCTGGACTAAGTTTGGAGCGTGCCCACATGGGTATCTTCACGGAGCTTTCAATTCTTCTGAGCAAATACCGACCAGCGAAACGTGCGCTTAGTTTATTCTGCAAGCCGACGGCAACTGATCCATTTTGCTCCAGTAATGGAACATCTCAAGTTGTTTGTTTCTCGTATCAACATTCCCAAGGTATCCCATGTTTTCTTCCTTCGGATTTCTTTACGTTTAAACAAACTATATCTAGGTCATAAAAGCAACAGAAAGGGCACACCTATGGCCAGAGCTCGTCTTCTTGTACATCAAATATGACGAATTTGTATGTCTTACTGCGGTGATTGCTTAGATTTTTTTATCTGATGTGTTAATTTAGGATAATGCAGCCTTGGCAATGATTGAACGCTCTGCAGATGCTTGGGAGCACAATCAATTCAAAGATGTCATCGTCCGTGCTGCCAACGTCGAGATGTAAGATGTCTCCCAATCTTAGATTAAAGAAATCTCCTAATGATCAATCTCAGCTACTACAAGGCCTTGACGTTTTACCTCCAAGAACAACCCACTCTGTTGACAGATCTACTCACTGTCCTCATTTCGCGTATTGATCATAGTCGTGTCGTCCGTGTCTTCCGCCAGATAGATCACATCCCTTTGATCAGGTCTTACCTTATTGCTGTTCAACATGTAGGAGGTTTTTTTGGACCGCCAAATCGATCTAGTTTTGTGCTGATATACGTTCTAGCTAAACATTGAAGCTGTGAATGATGCATACAATGACCTCCTCATTGAGGAGGAGGACTACAAAACACTGCGAGACTCCATAGACAGTTTTGACAATTTCAATAACATCAGTCTCGCGCAACGCTTGGAGAAGCATGAGCTATTAGAGTTTCGCAGACTTGCTGCGCACCTCTACAAGGTGCAATTACTTGATTTTCTTGGTGACCGGAGTACTTATCACTTGTAGAAAAACAAACGCTGGGAAGAGTCAATATCTCTTTCGAAGCGAGATCGTCTCTTCAAGGATGCTATGATCACTGCGGCAACGTCTGGCTCGACCGAGGTTGCGGAGGATCTGTTGTCCTATTTCGTTGACATCGGCAACAAGGAGTGCTTTGCTGCACTTCTCTTTATTTGCTTTGATCTCCTCCGCTCTGACGTTGTCGAGGAACTTTCCTGGCGACACGGTCTTAATGATTTCTACATGCCGTATAGAATTCAAGTGCAGCGGTCATTGGTTGACAAGGTATGAAGGATCTTCGAGATTTGGAGAGTGTAATTTTTATTTGTTCTTGTGCAGCTCTCACTGTTGGAGAAAGAAGTCCAGGAGCGGTCGAAGAAGGATGCTCAAAAAGAGCAGGCAGAGTCTGAAGCTCCTATTATCAATCCAGGGTTTGGAAGTACATTGTTGCTGACCAATGGGTGGGTTCCTTCTACTGGCTTCTTTGACCTATCGCTCAACTCCCTGCAGGTATGTCGGACAGGCACCCTCAATGAATGGCATGCCACCTGCGATGACCGGCTTTGGAGCTTTCTAGACGCGGTATATTCTACATGTATTACATATTGGACTTTATAATTCTTTTTCACCCAGCTTTCTGATATGATAATTTGGATGCTATTCATACGATACATTCTTGGTCATTGAGTTCAATTTAAGTAAAGACAGGCGAACCCGTGTGCATATGGTAACGATGATAAGGTATACATAGATGGTATTGATGCAGGGCGATAATAAGAGCAGTAATAAAGCAAGAAGTCATGCAGAAAGTTTCGGCCCGTCTTTTGCCTCGGGAAGCGATATGGTATCTCACATTGCAATACAACCCCCATCCCTCCCATTCCTTGTCCGCGTACTGAGTGCAACGCGTGCTGCCTCGTAGAAGACCTCGGTTACACCCCGATTATGTTTAGAACTGCATTCTACGAGACATGAATGATAATAAGAATGTAGGACGAAAAAACGACGTACCAAGATATCGACTTGCTCGTATTCGTCGAGCAACAGCGAGGCCCTCTTCGTATTCGACTGGGTGGGTGCCATACCGTTGTAGACGTTCTCTTACACCTCGATCGTCACGTAAATCACATTTCAAGGCTCAAAGCGAGGTAAGCAGACGAAGATAGATTTTACGTGGATACCAACCTACAAGCACCAACTATAATAGATTGAACGAGTGTGCGAGTGAAAGAAGTAACCAATCGATCTCGCACCTTTACTCCTGGACAGTATTCGAGAATTTCGTCTATCCACTGCGTTTCGTCCTTAGAGGAGCAAAGGGGAAAAGGAAAACCGTCTTTCACCTTTGCCTCGACATTTTCCAACGATACCGGATTATCTACCTGTTTTTGATATCAGCTCTACAGGCTCTAGAGCAATATTACAGAGCACACAGAGAAGCATATCATGATGACGTGAGTTTCGGCGTATGATAGTGACCGTAGCCGGTCGAATTCTTCCTGGCCTGCAGAAGAGGGGAAGAGTTCCTCGTTGGATTTCTCTGGAAATAATTAAGAGATACCTGCTGTATCCCATAGGCTTAGCTCCACCACCTGATCGTCGACTAGAATATCCTGAACGTAATTCTCAAACACTGTAGGTTCACTGTCTACTGTGTTATGTAGGGGCCAGAAATACAGCAAAGTCGCGTACTATACTTGTGTGAAGAAACCGCGGGTGAAGACGTTGAGTAACGAGGTCTTGCCTGCAGGACTACGTGTTGGTGTTTGGTCTCGGGAGATGAGGGGACAAGTACCGCATGCGCCATCGCCGCAGACAACAACCTTGTGAAACGGGCTCACTTCATCACATGAGCAATAATGCATCGCGTGATGTATGCATACCTTTCTTTGTATCTGGAAAAGTATTGAGAGAGAGAAGAGAGGAACTGGAATGGACGCACTGGTTTACGCCCAAAGCCCGGGCCACTGGAGGAGGAGCCGCAAAGAGACATGTGAGAGAGAGAGAGAGCGACACAGAGAGAGTCATGTGATCACGGCTTGACCTGCTCATCATGTGATCTCCCGCAGCTTGACCTCCCTCCATGTCGCTCCGTCTGATACCCCGAGCATTCATCCGTTCTTTCTCTTCCACCCTATACAGACACGACTTTCATTTTGACACTCATCATTTTGTCCGGCGTCTCGAACGCGAGGGCCTCAATCGCGCTCAGGCCGAGGGCATTATGTCAGCCATGGCCGAGGTCATAGACGAAAGCATTCGCAACATGACTAGCAATATGGTCACAAAGGCTGAGTATGAAAAGGTGTGTCTTCTAAGGTTCGGTCTTGCGCAAACTCTTTATCCTGGTCGTCTTCATAGCGGCATTATACCCAGCAGGTTGACTTTGCGCAAATTAAATCTGAACTACAGCTCATGGAAAAGAACGACCTGGCAATGATCAAGGCAGAGAACGATAGGCTAGTCACAGATATTGAGAAGTTGAAGCAGAGACTGCGCGAGGAGATCACCCGTACACAAGCTGGTGTGCGCCTCGATCTGAATCTCGAGAAAGGACGTATGCGCGAAGAGAGCAGCCACCAGGAACTCAAGATAAAGGAGGTTGACACGCGCATTGAACAGGAGATTGCTGGGTTGCGCACTGCTATTCAGGCTTCCAAGGTAAGTTGCATTGTATTTATCGCCTTTCACAGTTAAATCGACTCCCTGTTAGGCGACAACCTTGCAGTATCTTGTTGGTTTTGGTCTGTCTCCATTCTCCTCTTACGGTATCACCTTCTCATCGTGTTCGCCAAGTTACCGGATGCTCAGCATTGTTGATGGCATACATGAGGTTCAGAGTCTGACCAGACTCATGTACTTCTTACCATCCCATTCTCCCGCCTCACAATCACTCTGAACCAGGACAAAGTGCAACCATGCTAAACTGCATACTCGACGTATTGGCAAGATATTTTTCCTTGACGATCCTTGCCACTTCCTGAGAGCGGCGCGTTAAAGCCATGATACGTGGTGGACTTGACTGTCACAACTCACTTCCAAGAAGCTGCTTCTGCATTCTCCTCGGTCAACAGGACCTGCACGCCGCCCGTCCAATTCGACAATTCGATATCCGCCTGGGCTTTCCGGCCCCCTCACCGCAGGCGCAGGAACAAAGCAGGTAAAATGAAGGTCTGTGTCAAGATCGGTGGGTATCTGAGTTTGGCCACTGGAAGCAGCCTCAGCGTGAATGTTGGCGAAGAGATGAGTAGTTTCTAGTAGTTTTGCGCGTTCCTCAGGTGTTTTGTCTGTTGTAAATCGTAGAAACATTGCCGAGGCAGGAGAATGGTTGAATTTGATATCCGTACCTTTGCACTCATTAATGAACTGCGCGATAGGACTCTCGGGAGAGAAGGTGGCATCGGACTAGAAACAGGCGGATCAGGCGTGAATGATCAAAAGTATAAGACGTGCGCTCACATTGGCCAAGGCATGCAACAACCCAATGGTGCCACACGCGTTGGAGATCTATAACCTACATAGGTACGCCATCGGACACGAGGACATTGCATACCGTTTGCTTGATCCAAAGAACGGTGGGATCCAGAAGAGGTTGTCCTTCATTCTTGATATTTTCATCCTCTTCCTTTCGCTTGTTCTCTAATATCTCAGCAATGGGGAATAACAGTACGACAGCCTTGACAGGCTGAGGCACCATGGCCAGGAGCTACAACGTGGAAATGAGCCAGAGACATAGAGATACCGAGTTTCAATACCTCAGGATCCAGACCGTAGACATCCTCAAATTGTGCTTGAGATAAGATGAGACCAGCCTTTTCTGACCACTGTCAACCAGATCTAGTGAGAAAAGGCAATTTTAAAAGTCGGTTCGAGTACTAGTAGACTGACGGAGTTGAGAACCTGATACACCATTAAAAGTCAGTAAGTTGACCATAATCAGCATACATCATGCCTCTGGATTGCTTTCAAGTGGAATCCAACGATTGCCAGACATTTAAATTCCTAGTAAGTATTGACGTTCTAATTCGATGTTGGTTGTGGGTTTCAAAGGTACATGTACAAATCGTCACGGAAACATTGATTATTGACGCCCGCTACGGCTTACAAAAGCATCTAATCGATAAGGCCTAATAGAAACTTCCACATCAGGTCAATTGCCAGTCCAGCCTTTGGGCTGCAAGGATAATGAGCAGACGTTTATGATCAGTCTGAGCACTTACTTTGACTTCGTCTCCAAGCTTCCGGACTAGAATTGCGGGGCGCTCAGCCATCTTTGATCCTGCTTCTCCATTATCCCACGTGTAGCTAACTGCGACTGCAAGTTTTGTCCCGTCGCAATTAAAAGCAAGCGACGAAATGGGATTTGCGAATTTCGGATACTGACGCAATCGTTTTTTCACCTTGTGGTCCCAGATCGATACCGTGGCATCGGAACCAGCAGATGCGAATGTATTATACCTGCAAGTCTATTGAGAAGGAGACGCGAAAGAAGACTGTAGAACTGACGTAGGATGAAATGCTAAGGCATTGACAGGCCAAACGTGATCTACATCATTGATTGTTTGTCGATGACACTTAAATGCGTATTTCTTTTCCTGTACGGCTGGAGAAGGGTCGAAGTATTCAACCGCGATCCGACCTTCTACGGAAGCTGTCGCATAGCCTGATGATATAGAGGCAGGTTAAATATGATTCAATGTGGAAAAAAAATGAATTCGACCTTGACCATCCGGCATGCACGCCAGGGATCTTGTCATGAATTTAAGGCTGCTTTCGCGCTGTTGCAAGGGGGCATCCATTTTGCGAACATCGTAGATGTTGAAGAGTCGACTGGCCATGGCTACGACTAGTGTGTTGTTAACGAGGTCAATTTGATACACACGTTCCGGGGTGTCGTGTGAGGACTGTTGAGGGCTGCTCGCGCGAGAGTCCCAGAACCGGAGGGTACGATCCCAAGAGCCACTTATGAGTACGTCTGCAGGGATATCAGTGATGTTAGAGAGAGGGGAGTGAAAAAGCTCACTCGATTCACGAAAATAGGCCATGGTAGAAATAGAGTCATTGTGAGCACCGAGATTACGCATATTTTCTGTACCAAGATCTAACCTACATTACAGATCAGCTAATGCTGCGAGAGAGTATTCTGCGACGTACTCCCGAACTGAGGTGTCTAGGCCTCCACTGAAGGCATGTGTGGCATCTGAGAAACAGCATGCGAGAACAGGTGCTCTATGGTCGAACTTTGCCTTCGCCTCGCCCTCATTGCCTTCCTTGTCCCCGACCTCGTACAATCTAACGGTCTAATAGCCGCAGGTGAGAAACCTGAATAGTTTCAGCAAAGGGAACTCACCGCATCCCATGATGAAGCTAATAAGTGATCAGGGTTTGTGGGAGAATACCGGACAGAGGATATGCTATCGAATGGAGGGGAAGGAAGCGTTATCTGTTCGTCTTAATTTTTATAAATGGAACAAGAGGTCGAGCTGGGGAGGCACATACCACTCATTCTCGACAACAAAAGTAGTACCAAGTAAGTCAATCTGAGTTCGAATCACCAACTTTGGTTTTTTCATTGTCAACCTACCCTAAACTCCGAGCACATTCATCAATTACGACGACCAAGGTAATTAAAACACCTCGCTCGCCGTTGGACGAACTCAATATCTTGTTTATCGTCAATTGGTCTGCAATATCCTCACAATGTCCGATTCTTTTGCTGATCTCTGGAATTCGTCGGCCTCTACTAAGCCTGTGCCGCAACCACAAAGGCTCGGATCGGTTCCAACGAAGAATATCCTCAAACCAGCTCGGCCCGATGTATTCTCGTTACTGTCGTCAGCAGGGTCATCCAATCCTAGTCCACGGTCTATGTCACCTGTAATCACTGGCGAAACATCCCAACGAACGACTTCCAATTCTGCCACGAAGCCGTTATCGAACGGTGGCGCTGACGCCTTTAGCAGCCTGCTCAGTGGCTCGCTGGCCGCAAGTACAAATGGTAACACAAGGATGACCATGGCGGAGAGAGCGGCAGAGGCCGAGCGACAGAAGCTGGAGAACGTCAGGAGACACACGCAGACAATCAAGGCACCCGCCTCGAACGTTTGGGACGGACTTGATAATCTGGTAATGACTGGTACACAACCTGTGCCATCATCGCCGTCTGAGCCTAGACAGGGATCGTTTGATGACGACTGGGGCCTCGATGCGTTCGCATCCAGCCAGGCAGGTCCAGCGGAATCGACCTTACCGCCTATACCTGTTGTCACGACAGAGGACGACGATTGGCTAGGTGAATTTGCAAACAAATCTGCACTCCAGCAATCTCAAACTTTGAGTCTGTCCGATCAATCCAAGTCAAACATCAGAGATGATGACTTATTGCAGCCACCGTTGCCGTCTCGGAGACGTACAGATTCACCTAGAGACTTCGATTTTGGTGACCGCGAAGATGCCTTGCTTGGAGACGACTCTACCGACGAGGACGATATTCTTGGCGCCTTAAGTCGACCTGTTGATGCTCTTCCACAACGCCAGTCCCCCTCAGTGCGTCTTGCGTTTATGAGATTGTAAAAATGGATGACCGATTACATTTCAGACCCCAGTCCAAGACGGTTCAACCTTGCAATCGAGTTCTACAACAATGGGGAGAACAAGAACACCATCCAGACCAGTCCCTGTTTCCCCACCTCCACACATACTTGGGCAAATTGTAGAAATGGGCTTCTCTGTACAGCAGGCCCGCGTTGCCCTCGCTGCAACAAACACCGGGATTGACGTCCAGGCCGCACTCGAAGTATTACTAGCAAACGGAGCAGCTTCTGGTGCCCCTTCTGCACAACTTTCGTCTCAATTACCTGATCACAATTCTGTGCCGCGTAGCACATCACGTCTGATGCACCATGATCGTGAATGGAGTACAACTTCTCCAACGGCTTCTCAACAGGATATCCGGGAGCAGGCAGACAAGCTCTTAGCCCATGCGAGTGAGATTGGGATGAACATGTTCAACAAGGCGAGCTCATTCTGGAAGGAGGGCAAGGAACGCGTCCAGAAGGCGTATGTTGAACATGCAGGGGTGGTGGGTGGGTCTTCCAATGAGCGTCCAAGATGGATGATGGAACAAGCGCGACACGGCGATGAAGACGAGAATTCATGGCAGAAAACCTCACGCGATCCTGGTGCCCGGTTTTTTGATGAAGCTGAGCTGCCATCGGACAAGGCAAAACCTCATCGACAACAGCTGCAGCAAGAGAAAGCACCAGACCTGAAACCCAAGCCTACTGCAACGAATCTCTTCTCGTATAACCCACAGCCCATCGCCTACGTCTCTCCTTTTAGGCGTCGTACACCCGTTGCTACTGGTGCAGCAGTTTCCTCGCCCGCTTCTACGTCACGCACTCATTCTCCTCCACGCGCCGTCATGCGCTCATCTTCGCCTCTACGCCAACGAACTAATCTCGTCTCTGCCTCCCCGTCAGTGCTCGCCACCGCTCACAAGCACAAGGAGGCAGGATCCTCCAAGTTTAGGCTTGGACAATATGCCGAGGCTGAAGCAGCCTATACCTTGGGGATCGGTGCGCTCCCACCAGGGCACCTTGTGCTTGTGCCACTCCATAATAATCGTGCGCTAGCAAGGCTGCGTACTGGTGACTATAGTGGTGCAGTTGCCGATGCTGGGGTTGTGTTGAATCTTATTGGTGCTGGGTATCATCCACAGTGCGAGGCAAAAGTGGAGAAGGAGGATGAAGGTGCGGGTGTCGATCTCGGTGATGCTCTCGTGAAGGCTCTGAAGCGGAGAGCGGAGGCATGGGAGGGACGGGAGAAATGGGAAGAGGCCGTCAAGGACTGGGGCGTACTTGCAGGTCTGGAGTGGACTGGGCAGAAAGTGAGAGGTGAGGCAGCAAGGGCCGTGGGGAGGTGCAGGAAGATGGTGGCACAGAATAATGGGGAGATGGCACCAAGACCTGTGACGTCCAAGTCAAAACCCAGACCGTCTTTCAGACCGGCTTCACCATCCCGACCTGCTGTATCCTCTCAGGCATTGGAGAATCTACGTACTGCGAATGACGTGGCGGAGGCAGAGGACCAATTACGACATGAACTCAAGGATTCTGTTGACGCAAAGCTCCTCGCATGGAAGGGGGGAAAAGAGACAAATATCAGAGCATTACTAGGGAGCCTTGATACTATACTGTGGCCTGAGCTTGGTTTGCAGAAGGTCGGCATGGCAGAGCTTGTGATGCCTGCTCAGGTTAAAATCAAGTATACAAGAACAATTGCGAGACTTCATCCAGACAAGGTGAGTAATTTGAGTGTCTCTGCATAATTATGTGCAAAATTAACATTTCTTGTAGCTGAACTCAAGTAATACAACTGTGGAACAAAGAATGATTGCCAATGGTGTTTTTGGGACACTGAATGAAGCATGGAATGCATTTAAACAATAAACTCAATTTCAAGTCAATGTGGAGTGTCCATCACTCATAGTTCCATCTTCATCTTCATTGTATTGGCTTTATTGAATAAGCATATAAGAAGAGATGTTAACAATGTTTTTGTTTTTGTTGAAAGAGATGGTCTGTAAACCTATTGTAAGGATTTTGGCTGTCCACGAACTTGGTTTGCAGGGAAATTTGATAACTCTCCAATACCTGATGACCAATGGGTTGCAAGGTAACATCTTTCAGAAGGGAGGTGCAGGGCAAATGAAGGACATATTTTGAGGTGTGACATAAGGTGTGATTGGGATTGTTAACCTGCACCCTCATTAGCATGTATTGATAACGTGCAATAGCTTCATGGGTTTTTACTCTGTGCATTTCACTTCATAGTTGTACCCATGCTCATGACTACTAGATCTTTGAGGTTCAGAATATGGTGAAAGTGTGTTTGGAGAACCACTTCAAAGACTAGACACACAATAGTCTACACTGACACTGATTTGGAAAGATAGTCTGGAAGAACACAGAGCAGAAGGACCTACCAGTGACAACAAATGTAGAGGATCAGCTGCTAGACAAGGCCTTGATGTCAGGGCTTGGGCAGGGGTTGAGCTGGACTCAAATCAATGCTTGCAACCCACCACAATGGTCATGGCTACTGCGAGGGGACAAGTGATGTCCAAAACAGGCATAAGACCATTTGCAAGTAAGCATGACAGAGGAAACCACACAGGCTAGACAGTTGTCCAGACTCAAGAATCCAGCCAACTGCATGATAGATTCTGAGACAAGCATATCTAGAATTGTGCTGAGGCTGATTGCCAACTGAGCAGGGGACACTAAGACTGACTTACTGCTGTTAATGATGAGACTGGTGATAGTGTGCTCAGTAGCCTATATGCATGCTAGTGTAAGGGGATGGCTAACCATGGAATACCCAACCAAGAAGTGAGCCAGACAATGCCTAGACAGATGACAAGTGAGCCATGAGAGCAGGCCTAGGGTGAGCAAGGAGTAAGCAAGGACAAGAGTGAGTGTCAATGACAGGAGAGCATGTGACTGGTAGCCTTATAGTTGATTTAGTGGATAGGCCTGGTAAACACTGCTATTGTTTAGCCTGAGGATGTTCCATCCTTACAGGCTGCTTTATATACTACATCTCTGAGTACCTATGATTAACACTATATGACACATTGGCCCAAGATATGTAAAGGAGAATGACTAACAATAATTAAGGATGAGTAATGGTCTGATCAATGACTCATAGAAGATGACTAATACTGGCAGGAGAAGATAAGAGAATGCTGAGCAGTCTGAATGACAGTTAGAAAAAGATTGATGATAAACTTCAAAAGGTTCTAATTGCAAATAGTTATTTATTTCAAATTTTTCTTGTTTTTTTGTGATTATGACAGGTCATGTGACTCAACAGATGATGACACATGACTTGACAAAAACACAAAAATCATGTCCAGTAGTCATAGTCCAGAACATTCTTTCTTGGAAAAAAAGTAGCATAGAAAAACACTGTCTAAAAAGAGGCTTACTATGATCTTATAGGTTCCACTTAGCAGCATATAAACGTTTCCATGACATCAGGATAAGAAGAAATTAGTACATATTTAGGATAGTAGAAGAAGAAGAAAGCTTACCAATTACTCCACCCTAGTAGTATATAAGATGTATAAAAAAGTAGAAAAAAGAACAATGTTCTATGAGAGGAATTCACTCTCACACTACAGTCCCATGCTCTATGCTTTGTGCAGTGAGTTGGCAGCTATCTGTCAGGGAACCTATCTTTCTCTACCTTTCACCTCTCTGCCTCGCTATGATTTTTCTTTATTCTCCTTCTTCAGCCCTTTCTTTTGGTCCTAATTTCAGCCCTTTAGCTTCAATCCTGCTCTGTATATGATTCAGACAAGTTTCTGACCCAGCAGATCCACAATGTCTGGCAATTTCTGGAGTTTGATCATTTCCAGAGATTTGCCCCTTTAGGCCTTTCCTGTGGCTGGCTGTGGCTTTTGTGTATTGTACAGTTCCTTCCTATGCATCAGAAGCCTCTGAAGCATTGCTCCTGGCATAGGGAATCCTCAGACTTGTTCTCTTTGGATTTCCCTCTGCC